>VZRW01009502.1:23503-34435 GCA_013398125.1 Aegotheles bennettii | reverse complement strand
CACAGGGACAGGTCGCCTGTCCCCACCTCCTCTGATAGAACCAGCACAGCAGCTCTGAGGGTTTTTTATGGACACCGGGCCCAGGCACCCCCATCCACTGCTGAGCCCAGTTTGGGACTTTTCCAGTCTGGCCATAATTACCAGCTGGGCAGTGCGGGCTCCAGGTTTGTATTTTCATTTATATATCTGAATACATTTACATCTCTGTATATAATTCACCATCTTTAGTATTGTTATTATTATTGTTATTTTTTCCTGTTTCATTAAAACTGTTCCAGCTTCTTTCCGACCCCAGAGCCTCTCTCCCCTATTGCCCTGTTACCTTCCCCTGGGAGGGTGGTGGGGGGATAACAGAGAGCATCTGTCACCCCGTTATTGGCTGAACCTGTGACAGTCAGGGTGGTGAGAGCCTGGCCCAGGGTGCCCAGAGAAGCTGTGGCTGCCCCTGCCTGGCAGTGCCCAAGGCCAGGTTGGCTGGGGCTTGGAGCACCCTGGTGTGGTGGGAGGTGTCCCTGCCCATGGCAGGGGGTGGCACTGGATGAGCTTTAAGGTCCCTCCCAACCCAAACCAGTCTGGGATGCTGGGATTCTAAGACGCCATGAAGACACGGGGTTGCACAGACCCAGAAGGATGTGGCTGGCAGAGCAGGACATCCCCTGCCCTTGGTGTTGGGGTTCAGTGGAGCTGCCTGGCCCTGTTTCTCATCCCACAGAGCACCCTAAGGCTGGGAATGTCCTGGAGCCTGCACACAGCCTGTGTCCATGTCTACCCCATCCCCTAAGCACGTGTCAGTGAGGAGCAGCTCTGCCCAGGAGGGCCTGCATCCCATCCTGGTTCCCAAAGAGGTGTCTGGCCCTGTCCCATCCCCTGTGGAAGCCTGGGGCTTTCATGGGATGTGGGCATCTCTGCATCTGCAGTGCCATGGCTTTGCTGGCCTCTAGGGTCCCTGGGAGGGGAGCAGCAGGACTGGGGCAGTGGTGGGGAGCAGGAAGATGTCATTAAGAGTCACCATCTGCACCCATTCCCATTGGGGTCCCTGCACAGCAGCAAAGCATCTGGATTTGTGTGGTTGGCAGAGCAATCCCATGATCCCAGCGAATCAGAGATCATCAAGGGGGGAAAACTCGGGGCTTACATGGGATCAGGAGGAGGAGAGGAGGATTTGGAGCTGGTCCGATGGGTTAAGCCACTTGTACTGGCTGAGATTAGGCAGAGAAGGAGTCTGATTTAGATGTGAAATCTGCTGCCACCTCCTCTGAGCCCTGCCCACACAATCCAGCATCTCATGATGCAGGAGGGCATCAGCTTGTCCCAAAAATACATAGCTCCAAGGGCAGGAGTGGACCTGGAGGCTCTTTCTTGCCCTCTCCAGGGCTCCCACAGGTGGTTAGAAGTGTTTCGTGCCCACACTGCCACCCTCAGTGATCCCTTCTCTGACAGGACATCAGGCTCCACATCTGCCCGTGGATCCTGCCTCCCTCTGCCCTGCCTCTCTCCCCTCTGGACAAGCCCCTTGCTAAGCCTGCAGGAGGAAGGAGATGCAAATAATTGTCATTTAGGCTTCTCTTTCCCACAGGAATCCATCACCAGCAGCATCACATCTTGCTATTTTACATCTCCCACGCTGTCCAAGGAGAGGCCACCTCCATGCCTGCTTCCCTCTTGCCCAGGGTGTTTCCCTGCTCTGATAGGCTCCAGCTCACTTCTTGCCATGACGTGCTGCCTGCCTGCAAGGATGGACAGCACCGAATCCAGCCGGGAGCCCTGGATCCCACCGCCATGCGATGCTCTCCAGGGTTGGCACTGTTCTCCAGGACCTCCGTTCTCCTCCCGCCTGGTTGCACAGCCATCGGTTGCTTCTGAAGTCCTCAGCCCCACAGCACCAGCCTTGCCCTGCCATGGGACGTCTGCTGGGACCTCTGCTGGGACCTCTGCACCGTGCCATGGGGCTGCAGGGGCACCCTGACAGCTTCAGAGCAGAGATGGGGCTGGTGGGTGCCTTCTATGCCAATGGGTGGCAAGACCTTAGAGATTTTCAAGGGTGAGGAGAGGAAGAAGGAGACCTAAAAAGAGCCATGAAACAGCTGCTGGAAGCAAAAAAAGAAGTAGTCAGTAATGACAACACCTCCTGGCACTTTCCTTCCCGTGGCACATCCGAGGAGTGTCCCTCCAGGCTGTGCAGACATTTCTGGGATGGGTCCCAGGAGCAGCTTCCCATGGGTGCTGGGAGAGGAAAACAGAAGGGACCTTGTGGAGCTGTGAGAGGCAGCCTGGAAAGGAGATTCAAAATTGGTCTCTGAAAGCAACCCCCATGCTGAGAGCTGGCCCAGGGTGGCAACACAGCCCTACACATGGCCACCATCTCCAGTGAAGCACAGCCAGGAAACAGCCTGAGTCCTGGGCTCACCCTTGCAAACCCTCTGGAGAGGCAGGAACCAACACAGGAGACCCCAGTGGGACACTACAGGGGGCTCTGGGTGACAAATCCCTGAGTGCAGCCCTTGGCTTCCTTTTGGACTCCCTATGGCCCCTGGAGGGTGGTGAAGCCCCTTGCCCTGGTGCACTGGCACTGCCTAGCAGCAGGGCTTTTGTGAGCGTGTGGAGGAGCATCAGGAGAGCCAGAGGGGGTAAAGAGTCCAGTTTTAGTTGTAATGAAGCCCCAGGAGTGCAAGATCAAAGCACCAGCAGCCCTGAACGAGCCACTGGTTCCCATGCAGCGAGTGGGACCTCATGGGCAAAACATGGGGTGGTGGGCAGGGTCCTGGTGTTGGCATCAAGGCAGATGCCTTCTGCATCCCCAGCACACAGTGGGGGTTTTGCTTCATTCTTGCCCCCCTCTGTGCCCTGGGCATGGAGAGCTGGGGGTTGTAGGACAGTGGTGGGATGAAGACAGCCCCTGGTGTTGGAGTAGCACCCATCAGTGCCATCTCCAGCCACCAGCTGCCTCCTGAGAAGAAAATGGGGAGCAAGAGGACCAGCCCTGCGAGAGCCGGTAGCGGGAGCTGCATGCCCGTGTAGGAAGGAGCCCTAATGAGGTGCTTTATTAATTGCGTTGTGAACTTTTCATGTAATGATTCTCCCTGCAACTCCCTCCAGCTGAAGCTAACGGCCTGTAGCATGTTCAGCAGAGACATCACCCCGAGTGCCTGGGCAGCGGGGCTGTGTTGGCACAGGGGGGCGTGGGGGCTGCCAGGGGGGCAGACCCAGCCCCCGCTGCTCCCCAGCACCCCCAGGACCCACAGCACCATGGGGGCTTTGCTGGACCCCCGGGATGGAGGGGCTCTGGGCTGCCTTCTCCCCCCCCCCTGCACCCACTGCAGCAGCTCGTGGCAGTGATGCTGGGACCAGTATGCCCCCGCTGCCCCTTGGTGGGGGATGGAGCAGACGGGCTCCCCTGCTTCTGGGAGCCACGGTGAGGGGGGTCACTGGGCTTTATTGCCCCACAACAGGAGTGTGGCTCCATCTTCACAGGCTGGGACCATGCTGCAGGGCTGATTTTCCCTCTTTGCTTCTGCCAAAGGCAGAACTTGGCCTGGAGCTGGCAGGAAAAGCCTGGTCCAGGGGCAGGAGCAGCAGCCAGGGCTTGCAAACCTGGCTGCACCAGGGTGGGACTCAGTGGCCAGCAGATGGGCACCTTCACTCATCCCAGGGTGCTGGGCTGGGGGCTTTGCAGACCCCATTCTGCTCCCCCAGAATGACCACGTGCCACCAGCTGATGCTGGTACCCAGCCCCCTGCAGACGGCCGGTGCTGCCCTGTCCCAGGCTGACCCTGCCAGAGCAGGATGGGCTTTCCAGTAAGCCCACACCATCACCCCAATTGTGCCATGCCTCGTGAGAGGATATTGATTTCCATCACCTATGGATTGTGGAGGTCATGGTGACCAGCAGCATTAAGCACCCTGCACTACCCAGAGAGCAGAGAGCTGCGCTCCAGGAAAACTCCCAAGGGTGCCACGGCTTGGATTCTCCATCCAGGACAACGCTGGGTGCCCGTGGTTTGGCTGGAGGCCTTCCTTCCACAGACCTTCTCCAGGTACCTGTCCATCAGCTAACCCTGTGTCTCAGAGCTGCATCCCACCCTGCATCCCCCCACAGGTTCTCTCTGCTTTTCTCCCAGCCCCTTTTTTCCAGGCTCTCCTGGCCCCAGCTGCTCTTTTCACGGCACGGGGAGTCGAGGGTGGGCACGGGCAGCTCCAGAGCTGGCTGCTGGGGCTCATCACAGATGCTGGGGCTCATCACAGATGCTGGGGCATGTCTGCAGGCTGAGCAGCGGGAAGGGGAATAAATTAGCAGCTTCAAGTGGAGCTGGAGGTTTCCACGTGGGAGTTTGCTTCATTTTTAAAGCAAGAGCTGGTGAAGGCTCTGCATTTCAGCCTGTCCACGTCCCATTAGTGAGCAACGTGGATGTGTTTGTATTTAGTGTTGGCATTAATTAGTGGTGGGAGATGGTGTGAGTGTGATCTCCAGCTCTCTGCAGACGAGGTGACTCATCCAACCCCCCTGCTTCTCCACACACTTTCTGCTGTGGTTCTGTTAGCCCCAGCCTGGGGAACCTCTGCAGAGCAGCTCCCCTGTGCCCACCGCTCCCCTGCGGATCCCCCATGGTGAATTCCAGATGCAAATTCCCTTCCTGGTGCTGGCTGCTGCCACAGGAGGAGCCCGTGGCTTTGCTGCCCAAGTCTGCTCTGGAATGTGGGAGTGGTTTTGGTCTTGGACCAATTTTCCGCAGTGGCACCAGCCTGTGTCTCATCTCGGACCAGGTCACTCTCCCACAGCTGGGGGTCTCCACACCCATGCTGGGGCATTGAGGACTGTGAGGTCCCCAAAGCAACATCCCCTTGGAGCCACGGATGAATCATGGAATCATAGAATCATAGAATCATTATGGTTGGAAGGGACCTCCAGGCTCATCAAGTCCAACCTTTATCCCATCATATTCCTGACCATTAGACCATTAGACCATGGATGCTGCCTTGGTGCAGGGTGACTGACACCTGTTAAGATGGAGGTTCAGGGCCAAGAGGGGCTCTATAAGACAGTATTCCCTCTGTTCTGTCTCTTCCTGAGGTCTCTGTGGCCAAAGCCAACCTCAGTTGTGTGGAAATGAAGCCTGGTGTGGCAGTTCAGAAGCACTCTTGGCCATGGAGGTGGGCAGAGACACTGCCGGGGTGCTGCAGGGCAGGCAAGGGCAGAAGGGTGGCTGCAGGGCACCAGGAGGGCCAGCCTGTGAGTGCAGGTTGGCATCCACACTGATGCCCAGGGCATGAGCCAGGAGTGGGCTGAAAGCAGGCTCGGAGAGTGCCCTGGGTGGAGGCCACCATGCCAGGCCCTGAGCAGCTTTGCTACAGCAGCTACCCAGAGCAAATTACCCTGGGGACCACTAAGCTCCCCGTGGTTTTCCAGAGACCCCCTCCCCCCAGAATCCTCATCTGCCATACACATGCCATTTTTGGTCCCCACCACCCCTGTTTAGGGGTCGGGGAGGGCTGTAGGACAACCCAGCAGCTCCAGGTGGCTGTGGTGAGAAACACCACCTCTCTGCAGGGGACATTGCAAAGCGTTTCCCCAGAACAGCTCTTTCCTTGGACCATGTCCTCAGAAATCACCATGCCTTAATGAAACACAGCTTGGCTGGCACAGGGACATTCATGGTGACCAAAGCCATGTCCTCCACTGTGGAGTTCCTCCAGCTTGGTCAGGCTCAAGCAAATCATAGAACGAATCCCAGACTGGTTTGGGTTGGAGAGGACCCCAGCAGGGGTGCAGGCAGTGGTGGGTGTGGGTGCTTCATCTTGGGGTGCTGCAATGGGCTGTAGGGGTTGGCAGGGACCGGGGTGTCCTGCACCCGTGCACGGGGCCTGTGCAGGGCCCCACGCTGCAGCCCAGGGCTCTGCACCTTTGCTGAGCACCAGGCTGTGCTCCAGCAGTGCCTGCAGCTCTGATGCTGGCTTCTCCCTCCTGCCTTCAGGCAACCTCCTGCCCCTGCTGCCTTAGCCACACCATAGAAACATGGAATGGTTTGGATGGGAAGGGACCTTGGATCTCATTCAGTACCAACCCCCTGCCATGGGCAGGGACACCTCCCACCACACCAGGTGGCTCCAAGCCCCAGCCAACCTGGCCTTGGACACTGCCAGGCAGGGGCAGCCACAGCTTCTCTGGGCACCCTGGGCCAGGCTCTCACCACCCTCACACCAAACAATTTCCTCCTCACATCCCATCTCCATCTCCCCTCTGGCACTTGGAACCCGTTCCCCCTCGTCCCATCACTCCCTGCCCTTGGCACCAGTCCCTCTCCAGCTTTCCTGGAGCCCCTTCAGGCACTGGAAGGTGCTCTGAGGTCTCCCTGGAGCCTTCTCTTCTCCAGGCTGAACACCCCCAACTCTCTCAGCCTGTCCCCAGAGCAGAGCTGCTCCAGCCTTCTGAACATCTTCATGACCTCCTCTGGACTCTCTCCAACAGCTCCGTGTCCTTTTGGTGTTGGGGACCCCGGAACTGGACCCAGCACTGCAGGAGGGGTCTCATGAGAATGGAGCAGAGGGGGACAGAGGGTGAGAGCTGCAGAGGATGCTTAGCTGTGCCCTGCTGGGGACGGCCACCAGCTTCCCTTGGTGGCCCAGTAAAGCTGACCCCCCCCTGGCTCAACACTCGGCAGCAGAGCAGAGCAAACCCCCTCAGATATCTCCATGCAGAGGCAGAAGGAGAGCGGGGCTGTGGCCACCAGCCAAAGGGGCCCTTCATGTCCCTGTCCCCCACAAGAGCCCGTTTCCTGCCTCTGGAAAACAAAGCAGCTGTTTTTTTGGGTTTCTTTTCCCTCCCATGGCTGGAATTCTACGGAATGTTTTCTCCTGGATCAGCTGAAAATAACTCCAGTCACTCTGAACAACTCATTAGCTGCGTTTGTGGGGAGTGGTGCTGCTGCTGCTCGTGCAGGAGGTGAATGGCTCCGAACGGCTCCGAACGGCTCCGAACGGCTCCGGCTGTGGCAGAGCCCGGCGATGGCTGCCAAGAGCTTCCCTGCAGGCTCCGGCTTCAAAGGCAATTTCCATGGGTTGCCCTCTCCTGACCCCAATCCCGGCATTTATGATGTGCTCTTTTGATGCACTGCAATCCGAGGCAATTAGCTCACCCGTCCCATGGTGCCTGTCCGGATACCAGAGTGCCACTTTCCCAGCTCCTGCCCGGGTGCCTTCCCTCAGGGATCCTTCTCTGTGGGCACCACCCTTTGCCCGGTGGGGTTCTTATTTTTCACTTTTTGAAGCATCTTGGGCTGAGCCATGGGTTCTGAGCAGGGCTGAGCTAGCCCAGCACACGCTTTGCTCCTGGCCCCCCGTTCCCACAGCTTGGCTGTGCATCCTGAATGAGCACGGCAGCTCCCGGTGCCTCCATAGCTCCAGCTCTGTGCCTCCCCTTTTCCCGCATGGGGAGCAGGGCTTTCATTACCAGCAATGTCCTCTCCTGGCTGCCCTTATATTTATGGCAGTCCTTCTTTTTTATAGCCAATTTTGTAGAGTGCCCAGCAGTTAGCTCAACTGCTTCCTTTCATTTCTGCATTATTGCCAATTTCCTGTTTCACAGACTAAATTTATCACGTCTTTAATTGTTTGATAACTCCTACAACCAGTTTAAAGTCACCCTTCCCTATGCTGGCCCCGTTCATTGTGTGCAGGCTTCATGCTGCCGTCCCCAGCATGTCTTTGTCCCCTCCCAGCACATATCTGCAAAGAAGGCTCCAGCTGGAGAGCCAGGCTCAGCATCTCTCGGGTGCTTTTGGCCTCCCTTCTCTCATTTTGATTTGCCAGTCCCATCCTAGCTCAGCATCCATACTTTGGTCCATTGCCAGTTCATCCTGGGAGCCCTTGAGTTGTTGGTGGATCCACCCAGAGGTCTTCCTCCCCCTGCCAGTGAAGACATTTGCTCTGAGCTGTGTCCTTCTCAGCTCATGCTTGTCCCCAAGCAGATGCCAGGACTTCTGCCAGTTGTGAACAGCCTCTGGCAGGGGTGGGTCCATGACACCCTGCCTCTGGGCTGTGAGAGCAAGAGAGAGGAGGAAGGATGCTGTTGGGTTGGGAGACCCTGGTCCTTCCAGGAGAGTGGTCCCAGCCTGTGCTCTGAGACTGGCAACTGGTCTTGGACCAGAGTGCAACACACTGAGACCATTTTTCTCTTTAGCTCCTGAAGTCCTCGTGCTTGCTCAGTGCTGTGAGTGATTTGGGAGCCTCCAATGACTCTTTTGGTACCTGCCAAGCTGACAGTGTCCTGGCTGGTCACGTCCCCGTCCAGCCCAGCAGGGAGATCTGCACACCGGCTGCTCGGGCTGCTTCGTGGTGGGTTCTGCTCCAGCAAAGATTTCCCTCCTGACTGCAGGTTGCTTTGCAGGCCTTTCTGGGAAGCCTCCAGTTTTTCTCCTGGATTCAATTTTAGCCGGAATTGCAATGCCTCCAGTTATTGTTCTGGGTTCATTATGGTTCTGCCAGCCAGCAATTGGTGTGATGGCTTTTGGGTGCCCACTCCCTCCCAATGCCCCAGCACCACACACAGGGGGCCCAGCCCCCAAGCCCTGTTGCCCTGGACATCCCTAAAGCCTGCAGCAGCCTCCATCCAGGCTGGAAGTCTGAAGCCCACCCCCAGGGCTGAGCTCCACAGCTTTCCCAGTAGCTGGGCATGGAGGTTGTGTCTCTGTGCCCTGCAGAGAGCTTGTGGGGCCTCCAGGGCCGTTTGAAGGCATCAGTGTGAAGAGCAGCTTGGGGGGCAGAGGCACACGTGCCCCAGAGATCCCCCCATACCAAGTTACCCATTTCAGGGCCTCCACTCCTTGCCTGATCACTGCTCAAAGACACTGAGCAAGCATCAGGCTGAGACTTTCTGCTGAGTAACACCCGGACATCCCAAGCACATCCCCACTGCCCGTCAGCCTGGCTGTGCTCTCACGAGCAGCACCCCCCTGTGCAGAGCCACTGGAGCACTGCACCCTTGCAGGAAGGGTCCATGTCCTGTCCAACGCCCACCCATCCATCTGGGACCTGTTTGCTGTCCTTGTTGCTTCAAGCTGCCTTTGATACAGGAGCTGGATGGGTCTCAGTGCTGTTCCCCACTTACACCTCATTATGAGCAATCCCAAAAGCCCAGGGGGGAGCAGCGGGTCCTCAATCAGGTCCTGCCCCAGCCTTTACCCAGCCCCGCTGCTGGAGGTGACAGATAACTTTTAAGGGTAATTTGGAGGCACAGAATTACCAGGGGGCTTCACGCCTCGCATTGTTAGTGCTTGTCAAATATTTATGAAAAAACAATCTGGGGATAATTAATTCAGCAGCGATGGCAAAGCCCGGCTGAGATTTATGTGATGGATATGATTGGAGCACGGACAGAGCTCTGCCAAGTCCAGGAAAGCTCATCATCAATAATAGATTTGTCAATAGATGAAAGCATCATCAGATAAGCTCGCCTTGAGTGCCACCTGGCCAGCACCTCGGCCGGTGCCCGAGGGATGTGCTCCAGCCTGCCCCACAGCTCCCAGTGCCACCCTTCTGGGCTGGAAACCTGGTAGCTGGTGGCAGGGGACCAGCAAGAGCATCTCCAGGGCCACTCTGCACAGGGGACGAGGGGTGGGACACAGCCAGCTGCAGGGGGGGGAGGCTGGGGTGAAGAGCCCCGGCGCTGGCCGTGTGCCATCATTCCTCTGTTTGGTGTCACCACCGTCCCCAAGGAGCCCCTGCTCCGGGGTGCGTGGCACAAAGGCGACCTTGAGGGCCACGCTCTTTCCCTGAATAGCTGCCCTGCTGCACCGTGCCTGCAGGGTACCCCTGACCCCGCTCTGGGGCTGCGGGGTCTCTCGGGGGGCTGCACACACTGAGCCCATTCATGCAGCAGAAAGGAGCCCTTGTTCCCCGCAGACAGGCTGGGGGGGCCGGGCCAGCTGCGGCCATCAGGGTCCACCCAGGGCAGCACCAGCCCCGGGCGTTGGCAGCCTGGCTGGCTCCTGCAAGGCTGGCCAAGAGCTGTGCCGTGCTCCCTGCTTCTGGCACCCGCGGGCAGGGTGCAGGCAGGGTGCAGGCAGGGGTGCGGGCAGGGCAGGCAGGGTACGGGTAGGGTGCAGGCAGGGTGCAGGCAGGGGGTGCAGGCAGGGTGCGGGCAGGGTGCGGGCAGGGTACGGGCAGGGTGNCGGCCCCCAGCCCTGGGGAGGGGTGTGGGGGCTCCACCGGGACCCCCTCCGGTGTTGTGCAGCACCTCACCCATTGCCGGCAGGAGCAGAGCTTGGGAGGTGGCAGGCAGGGGAGGGGGACACGGCCTGGGCGGCTGGGCAGGGTGCGGGCAGGGTGCGGGCAGGGTGCAGGCAGGGCTCCGCAGCCCCCACTCCTCTTCCCAGGCTGGGGCCGGGCTGTGCGGGGACACACGGTCCCATTCCCGATGCAGGGCAGGAATCAGACCCCATTGCTCCATTGAATCCAGGCAGCTCAGGGACTGTCCCCTTCCCCTGGCATGTGCCACAGTGGGTGGACACAGCACAGTGGAGTGGGGAAATGCTGCTGGCTGGCTCCGGTGGGAGCAGGAGGGATGCCACGGGGGTGATGTAGAGACAACCTCATCCTGTCCTGGGCACCTTCCGTGGGGCTTCCCCCACACAGGGGATGCTGGGCTTGCCCAAACCCAGGGGCCAGTGCCACCCTGGGCAGGGTTGCCCCCCGCTCCCCATGGGCATCGGGGCTCCCCAGCCGCCCGGGCCGCTGGCTCAGGCTGCTGCTCATCCATCTGCTCTCCTGTCACATCCCCGTCTCCCTGATTATTTTAATGAGGATAATGATTCACACCTGGGCAATTCAAACCCGCTAACAATAACAATTTTAATTAGTTTCCACTACAAATCTGAAACATCGTCATTAACATTTGAAACGCTCGCGATTGGCAACTCCATCTAAAGCAAGGGCTGGGTG
>VZRW01009502.1:0-23423 GCA_013398125.1 Aegotheles bennettii | reverse complement strand
AGGGGTGCAGGTGGGGTGGGGAGCAAGGCCAGATACAACCCCCCCACACCCCTCCTTCCTCCATGGTGGCCATGGGCTGCTTGGCTCTGCTCCAAGTAGCCCCCAGCCCACCGCGGGGATGGGCATCAGGGAAATGCATCCCCCAGACACTGCGGGGAGCACGGGCAGGGGCCAGCACCTGGCACTTGGTGGCACCTTGGGCACCCGCAGTGGCATGTGAGCTGCTGCCTTTGGGGACGTGCGTGGGCAGGGGACACCATCCTTATGAGGAGAGGCTGAAGGAGCTGGGAGTGCTCAGCCTGGAGAGGAGGAGGCTGAGGGGACACCTTCTGCTCTCTGCACCCCCCTGAGAGGAGGTTGGAGCCAGGGGGGGTCGGTCTCTGCTCCCAAGGAACAAGCGATGGGACAAGAGGGAACGGCCTCGAGGTGCCCAGGGGAGGTTTAGGTTGGATGTGAGGAACAATTCCTGCCCCAAAGGGCTGTCAGGGCCTGGCCCAGGCTGACCAGGGCCAGGTTGAATTGCCATCTCTGGAGGAGTTTAAAAGTGGCATAAATGTGACACTTAGGGACATGGTTTAGCAGTGGGCTTGGTAGGGCTGGGTCAGTGGAGTCAGGTTAATGGTTGAACTCAATGATCTTAAAAGTCTTTTCCAACCTAAACGATTCTATGGTTCTGTGATCATGAGCAGGCATCATCTGTCACCCATGGGCAGACACGAGGGATGTTCCCCGGGGCAGCCTCCCTGAGCCAGCCCCTCCAAGCCCACCCCACGGTGCCTCTCTTATCCTCAAGGGTCCTTCTCACCCAGGGCAGAGCCGCAGCTGGTGGGATGAGGGCTTGGGTGCTCTGGGCAGGCTCCTGCAGTGGCTGGAGTGTGGGCACCACAGGTCTGGGGCAGGGAGCTGCAGAGGGGACCTGCTGCTGTCACCCTCCACGTGCTGGGCCCCACAGCTCCTCACCTTTCCCTCTGGCTGCTTGTCCTGACTCCTCAGCAGCCCGACACGAGCTAATCCAGCCCAAGAGCATTCCCACAGCTCCTGCATCAGCCTGTGGTCTGTCCTCCACTGGAAGCATCTGTGGCCCCCGTATACCCTGGCTCTGCTCGCTCAGGCATGTGCGGCAGGGGACCACGCTCCGGGAAGTCGCTCCAGGCACTACAGGGAACAAAGGGAAAAGAACACGGCAATGATGCTCCAGTCCAGCTGCTGCCTCTGGGATGTGGGGTGCGTGTCCCCTGGGATCCTGGGCTCAGCTTTCCCTTGACACCAGCTCTGCCTTGGCAGAGCAGAGCCTTCCCAGGCTGCTCCTGCCACTCCGGGCGCGGATGCTCGCCTGTCCCTGGAGGAAGCTGGAAGAAGAAACATTTCCACAGTGCCCAGCTCCTGCCGCCTGTCAGCCATCACATCAATCATTCAGCCAAGCCTGGCCTCACGGGACGTGTTCAGCAGGAGGATCTGGAATAATGCTGGGCCAGGCTGGTGAGAGGCACATGCGATGCCCGCGTGCGTGTGCCAGGGCAGCCAACGCTCTCCCAAAGGCAGCAGGGAGGAGCAGCAGAGCTGAAACTGCAGCTTCAGGGCAATGGGGACTCAGCTGTCCCCAGAGGCCACCCCAGTGGTGGGTGAGCAGTTCAGGCTCCTTCAGTCCAAGGGGTGGTGTGAGGTGCAGGAGCTTGCAGGGTGCAGGATGGAAACTGTGGGAGCTGCCTGGGGAAGGGTGACCCACAGCCTGGGGGTCAGGCTGGGAACAGGACTGTGGGCCTGAGGCTCTTTGANGCAATGGGGACTCAGCTGTCCCCAGAGGCCACCCCAGTGGCCCAAGGGGTGGCGTGAGGTGCAGGAGCTTGCATTGTGCAGGATGGAAACTGTGGGAGCTGCCTGGGGAAGGGTGACCCACAGCCTGGGGGTCAGGCTGGGAACAGGACTGTGGGCCTGAGGCTCTTTGATGTCTTCTCCTGAGTTGCTGATGACAGGATGAGAGGAAATGGCCTCAAGTTCCATCAGGGGAAGTTTAGGTTGGAGATTAGGAAGAAGTTCTTTACTGAGAGGGTGGTTGGGCACTGGAATGGGCTGCCCAGGGAGGTGGTGGAGTCACCGTCCCTGGGGGTGCTCAAAAAACGCGTTGATGAGGCACTTGAGGCCATGGTCTGATGGTCTGATGGTCAGGAATATGATGGGATAAAGGTTGGACTTGATGAGCCTGGAGGTCCCTTCCAACCAGAATGATTCTATGATTGTATGATTCTGAGCCAACACACAAGGCTTGAGATGGGGTGGTGGCATCACTGCTGGGAGCCCTGGCCCGCTCCTGGAGGCAGAGCCTGGCCCGAGGCAGGTTCAGCAGCTTCCCGAGGGGCTGGCAGGCAGCAAGCTGCCGGGGCAGAAAGCGTGCGTGAAGATTCCAGCCACCTCCTCTCCCTCCCTCAGCTACACCGGCTGTTGTCTTGGTGTAAACAAGGTATTTAATATGCAGAAGCACTCATTAGCATCTCCTGGTTTCAGCGGCGCCGTGTCTGCAGCTGGACTCGTGGGACGTGTCACAGGAAATCTCTACACACAACTTTTAATTACAGACAAATGGGTGGACACGTGGTCATTACCAGCTCCCAGTGCCTCCTGTCAGCCCAGCTCTGCCTCACCTCCAGGGGACCCTGCGGCCGGGGGGCTGCCTGAGCCCCGAGGGGGTCCCAGGGCAGCGGGGATGGGCTGGGTGCTGGGGGTGGTGGGCACATGGTGGGTGGGCAGGGACCTTCCAGCAGCAGAGATGCAGTCCTGGCACCGTTGGCTCACTGCGTTGTGGGGCTGGGTGTAGGAGCCCCATCCCCACTCTTAAGGCTGGGGTCTTGGCAGGGTGGGGCAAATCCCCGGGAACACATGGGGAGACACGGATGGAGCCTCCTTTCCTCCTGGAGCCTCACAGACCCTGCTTCAAGGTGTTAAAGCCTCCCTGTCCTCCATAAATGCTTGCTGGACCACAGACATGGACCGCAACTTTCCATGATTCCTTCTCTGATCCTGGTGTGAAGCTGGACCCCATGAAGACCTCCCCTTTTCCAACCCTGGTATGAAGGTGGACCCCATGCAGACCTCCTCTTCTCCAACCCTAGTGTGAAGCTGGAGCCCATGCAGACCTCCTCTTCTCCAACCCTTGTGTGAAGCTGGAGCCCATGGAGACCTCCTCTTCTCCAGCCCTCTTCCCTAGTGTTCCTTGTGCCTGTGTTCCTAGAGCAGCAGTTTGGCCTGGGGCACGGGCAGGTGTGTTGATGGCTCTTTCTATCACAAAAGGAAACCTTTGAACTCCAGGCCTGATCTCTGATGCTGGGCTGGTTTAGAAAGGAGCTATTGTCCTCCTGGTTCACCTCTGAGCTCTGGGCCACCAGCCAGCTCCCCAGCCCCTGCTCAGGCAGGCTCTACCTGCTCTAGAGCAACACTTTCTGGAAGCAATCTCACACAGGTTGGCTATTGCCACCAAGGAAGGACTGATGATTTCTCACTTGCTGTCCCTCGGGACTGCCTGTCAACCAGAATGGGCAGAGTGGGGAGGGCAGAGTGGGGCGTGCAGGCTCTGCTGTGCCCACCTCGGGATGCTGAGGAGGCTGTGGTGGGTGATGCTCGGGCCGAGGGGTGAGGGCACTGGCACAGGGTGCAACCTGGCATTGGGGACCACAGCTGTGACAGGGCCTGGGGAGGCAGCTGGGCAGCAGGTGATCACCTCTCTTAGAATCATAGAATCATTATGGTTGGAAGGGACCTCCAGGCTCATCAAGTCCAACCTTCATCCCATCATATTCCTGACCATTAGACCATGGCCTCAAGTGCCTCATCAACCCGTTTTTTGAACACCCCCAGGGACGGTGACTCCAGCGCCTCCCTGGGCAGCCCATTCCAGTGCCAAATCACCCCCTCAGTAAAGAACTTCTTCCTGCAAATCTTCTCACCAAAGCCATTTGCTGGCTCCTGGAGTTATCTGCAATACCATGCCAGCTTCCTCTCTGGAGGTGGGCACCAGGCACCAGCGTGGCAGCTGAAAGGGTGCCCCACTCACCCCAGCACCACCTTCCCATCCTTCCCAGGGTGCAGTGTTGCAAGGAAGAACTGGAATGGAAGAACTTCACATGAAGCTTAGACATCTCCATGTTTTGTGGCACAGGGGCAGCTCTGCCTTCCCCTTATTGTCTTGGAAGGACCAAACATGGGGACACACAGGGATCAAATTCTTGGGGCTGGGCTGGATTTCAGGAGCACTGATTATAGAATCATAGAATAACTCTGGTTGGAAAAGACCTTCAAGGTCATCGAGTCCAACCATCAACCCAGGACTGCCAAGTCCACCACTAAACCACATCCCCAAGGGCCACACCCAAATGTTCTTTGAATGCCTTTGATCATCAGCTCCATGAGCTGCAAGGCCAGAAGGGGGTTACAGCAACTTCCCCACGGCACCCCAGTCCATGAGAGCACTAGCCACATTCACCATGCAGCTAGCCCAGAGCTCCGAGGGCATGTCCTCCTCCTCCTGCTGGTCAGGGCTGAGCCTGCTGCTGGCACCACTTGGCTGCCTCCTCCCCAGGGACCCTGGAGCCCAGTGTAGGCAGAGCTGCTCTGCCCTGGAGGTGAGCAGAGAGGTGATGTGCACCATGTGTCCTCTCCTCCTGACACCACCTCGGTGCTTTCCCCATCCCCTCTCACCCTCCCCTGACCCCGAAGGGAGCTGGGATCCCCTGGCAATGTCAGATGAGAGGATCCCATCCATCCTCCTGTTCCTTCCCCTCTCCAAGCCGCATCCTGCACTCCCTTAAACTGCCCTGGCCCCGCTGATCCTCCCTGCCAGCCACAGCCTGGAATCAGCTCTCTCAAAAATAACTCTCCCAAAGCCCAGCCTGGCTTGGCACAGGCACAGCCCAGGGCTGGGAGCAGGCAGGAGGAGCCGGGACGTGGCTCAGCCAGTGGCAGCCTCTGAGCCTCTGTGTCCTCCTGGTTGCCCGGACGAGTGTGTGCACTGACCCTTAACATTTTCACTTATCTACAGCCTGGGCTTCCTTCACTGCCACGGTCTTATGGGTTCCATTTCCTCCCCACAATGGTGGCACTGGGGCCACGTGGCCACATGGCTGCCAGGGGGACACATCTCCCAACTGACCACAGTCCCCATCCCAGGGGAAAGGCAGGGAGGGACATGGCGTGGCCACGTGAACCCAGGCAGGAGATGGGATCTGAGGCATCCCTGCATGGGAAGGGCTGGCTGAGGGTGCTGGATGCTTGGGAATGGCTGCGGCAGGTTTGGGTGGGGGCATGAGTGGATGGGGACTCTCCCAGGCAGGAGGAAGGGAGGTGAGTGATGAAAGCCTGGCTGGAAAAGTCTGAGGGCTTTGGGAAAACCAGCAGGATTTACACCTGGAATGGGAAAATTGAGAGAGAGGGGGCGGGGAGGAGGGTCTCACCCAGGGCAGGGGGGGAGAAAAAGGGCTCTCTGGTGCTCTCCATGGCAACTGCTGGAGCTGGAGGAGGGAGGGCTGGGAGGAGGATTAAAGGATGTGTTTTGGTCATGCTGATCCTAAGCTATTGCCTAAACGTTTGTGAAGCTCAGTGGGGGTCCCTGTGCCTCTGGAGTGCTCCTGCCAGTGGTCCAGAGGGGAATCCAGCTGCTGTTAGGGGGGTCTGCACAACCATCTGACCCCACAGCAGAGACAGAGGGTTTGGGGTAGAAGATACCCACTGCCTCCCAAAATCCAGCAGCAGAACATCCTCTAGCTGGTGCCCCCAGCTTGGCCCCTGCCCTGATGGGGATGAGCCTCCTGCCCCCTCAAATCCTTCTCAGCCACCACTTGGCTCTCACCATCACCTGCCAGCTCCTCTCTGGGAGGTATTTTTAGGCCTGGCTCCTGCCATTCCCTGGTGCTCACAGCCTTTCAGCATCGCTGCTCTCCAAAAACACGGGCTCCGTGTGTCCCGCAGGATCCATTCCCGGGCACACATCGGGAGGAGAGCAGCCTCACGTGGACCCGGGCGCCGAGGCAGAGGTGTCCCAGCTCCAGCAGGAGCCAGGCGGGGAGCACCTCCCTCACCCCACGTCACCACGACCTGGATTCCTCCCTGAGACACGAGCCGGTGACCTCAGCAATAAACAAAGAAGTGGAATAAAACCAGGGCAAGATAGATGCCTGCTTTATAGGCTTTTTAAAAGCTTTTGACTCATTCTGGCAGTTTGGACTAACCTTAAATTGCTGTGTGATGGAACTGGTGGAAAATCATCTGGCAACATCGAAGCCGTGCAGCGATCCATCAAGCACAGGATAAAAATAAACAGCTTTCAAATGGGCCCTGGGGCTGGCGGGAGGAGCAGGACCCTGGTGTTAACCTCCACACCCTGACACAGCACCCTCCCTTCGCCCTCGCAGGGCTCAGCATCCTCAGTCCCCGTGCGTGCAGGAGGGCTCAGCCCATCGCAGGATGGGGCCCGAGGGCTGGCATCTGCCCTCTGCGAGATGCTCCGGTGGAAATGTCCTTGGCTGGGATCCCACCACAGTGCCTGGGCCTCTGCACTGCCCCTGGGACTCAGAGCTGGCGTGTTTGCTTCCCTGGCAAGGTTTATAAAATAGACCCAGGGTGAATTCCTGCTCTGAGGAGGAGTGTGATTCCCAAAGAGCCCAGCTGTGCACGGTGAGGGACCAGCACTACCCACCCAGGGCAGGATGGCAGCATCCTTGGTCACCTTCCCATGGGGTTCCCACTGGCAGCAGCATCCCCTGCTCCTCGCTGCAGCCTCAGGTCACAAACCCCGTGTGCCACCCCCAGCTCTGACCTGTCCCCTGCACCCAGGGAGGAGTGACCAGGGGCACCTGTACCAACCCTGTGTCCCTGCAAACCTGCCCGGGGCTGGGTGCTGCCAGGAGCTGGGTGTAGAGGCAGGTCCAAACTCAGCTGGGTGCTGGTGAGCATGGCTCTTCCCCAGGACATGGCACTTGTGCTGGGGTACCAGGGTTGATGTACAGTCCTGGTCCCAGCCAGCCGGCAGCGTGGTGGCCAGTGAGCCCATGTCACCCTGGGGACATGGTGCTGGGAGCCCCTCGTGTGCTTCTCCTGCCTTCCAGCTGAGCATTTACAGCATCAGACGGGCTTCTCCCATCTGGAGGGCTTTGAAGCTGCTTCTAATGCATTTCTAATTCCTGCTTATCACTGGAGCCTGTTGGAGCTTGTCTGCCCGGCCCCTCTTGCTGTGGTGCTCTCAGCTCAGCTCTGTTACTGTCCCAGCTTCAGACCTGTGTTTTTCACCTGGAAAATGTTCCCACAAGCCCCTGCCCTGGCTGTGGCAAGGGGAGCTCACACCGTATCAGCTCCGTGCCTGGCCCTCTCCTACCCCCCACATCCCTTGGCATGGATGGGGTGAGGTCCTGGCTCTTGCCAGGCTCTGTTGGCATCTCCAGGCTGGCAGGTATCCCTCTGCTCAGCTCATCACACCTTCTCTGTCCACAGGCCTAGGTCACCTCTAGCAGCTGGGAGAAGCCCTTGCAGGATGAAATCTGCAACCCACCTCCAAGTCCAGAGCCCGTGAGACCTTCAAGGGGTGGCAGAAAGTCCCCAGTGGAGAGGACAAGTGAAATGCCACCTCTGCCAGGGCTGTGGGGCGGTGAACTGGGTCTTAGCCCCTGTTTCAGCCCCTGGCAGCACCGGGAGGGCAGTGGAAGGGGCAGCCTTGGCATCCCCACACCAGCCAGTGCTCCCAGGTAAGGTGCTCCCACTCTCCTCGCATCTCCCGTGCCGGGGAAATGGCTCAGCGCAAAGTGCTCTGAGGCTGCCGATGGGAAGTGCCCTCTGCACTGTGCTGAAAGCTGTTATTAGCGCTAATGGCTCTTTTGCCGGGGATATTCAAATAGCAACCACTCCATTTTCATTGCAAATCTTCTCTTCCCCCCCCCCTCCCCAGCCTCCCCTCTTCCCCCGCCAGGAAGACAAAGGCTCCTCGCTGCAGAGCCCCAGCGAAGCTGCTCCGAGGCTCCCAGGACACGGGCACTGGAGCCCATGCGGAGCAGGCTGCAGGCACACGGCCTGGCTCTTTGCAGAGGAAAGGTCCAAAGCAGCTGCTAAACCAGCACTGGGGGAGCAAACAAAGCTCCCTTGTGCGAGGAGCAGATGTAGCCGGGCAGCAGGCAGGGATGGAGCAGAGCACACGCAGCCTGAAGGGGCCACGGGCACCGGCGGGCGCCAGGCAGAGCATCCCCTGCACACCCCACAGCTCCTCCAGATCCATTTGCATTGCTGTTTTGCACCAAAACCAGAGTGGTTTGGTTGGGGTTTTTTTTTCCCTTAGTAAGCAGAGAGTTTATGCTAGTTGAAAATTGACTCAATAAATATTTCAGCCGGTATTTGGACTGCATGCGCGGGCTTCAGAGGCTGTCAGGGGCACAGATTTATACAAACAGGCACCAAAACACCCCGGTCAGGGCACCTTATGGACTGAGGCATGAAGAATGCTCCTGAGGGAGTTGTTCTTGCTGCAGCTCAGTTTGGATAAAGTAACTTCTCCTGCAAACTGGTAGGGATGGGACCAGGGATGGGTCAGAGCTCACTGGGGAGGATGCTGAGCTGGGAGTCTGCAATATGGGGTGAGAGTCCCGGTGCTGCCTGGCTCTGGGGAAGCTGGTGTGACTGGTGTGTCCACGAGGCTGCTTTGGGACCTGCTGACAAGGGTAGAGGAGCACTGGGTGCTGCCCTGGGGCAGGACCTGCGGCTGCTGGGGCTGCTGAGCAGCGGCAGGGGAGGGGGTCTTGCTCCTGTCTGGAGGGGGAGAGGGGGGGAGGCAATCACCACCCGCAGAGCCCTCCCCATCCTCCTGTGCACCGAGGTGGCCCCCCGGGCCGGCTGCCAGGCATGCGTGGCTTGGCCAGCTCTGGCTCTGCAGCTCCCAGCATCGCTCATGCCCTGCCAGCAGCTTCACCCCAGCACGGCACAGCTGGGCACGCTGCGAAAGCAGGGGGCTGGGTTTGGGCACCCTGACACCCCTGTCACCCCCATCAAGCTCTCTGTCCCCCCTCCCTGCCCGCTCCCCCAGCGGTGCTGGTGCAGGCGTGCGTGCTGGAGCCCGGCAGAGCTGGAAAAGCTCTCAGCCAGCCAGACAAGTGGAAAGTACTCCCATCCACTGGGAAATTAAACGGGAGCTTTAAATATTGCTGAAGTCAATCGATCGGGTGGGCAGGAGCCCAGCATGGCCCTTGCCAAGAGCTGTCCGGCATGGAGGGGAGAGGGCTCAGGGGCCTGGCTGCCTCAGCCACAGCCCCGGCAGCATCACCTCGGATGTCCCCAGCCCTGTTCCCCTCGGAGAGAGCACCCGCACAGTCCCATCATCCCGAGCATCACTGGGTGACTGACCGACGGTGGCCCCGGGCCATCAGCACCCCTGACCCCCGGTGCAGATCGCTTACAGAGCCGGTGGCGGGCGGGGGGCAGGGAGCCTGGCGCTGGGATTAGAGCAGTTTGTTCTGGGATTAGAGCACTGTTTAGCCATGGCACGGCGCAGTAACCCCGCTCTGCTTTACTGAGCTCTGCGGGATTAGTACTTTGTTTCAAAGGATTAGGGCGATTAGGAGTGTTGGGGAGGGGGGGGTGCTGCAGGATGCAGGGTTGCTTACTGGTGCCACATGGCAAGCAAGCACTGAGCCAAAAGGACACGGTCCCTTGTCAGGCTGTGAGGGCTCCAGAGATACCCTGAACTCATGCTCCCATCTCCAAGGGCTGCCAGTCCCTCCTGGGTCCCTGCCCAGGGCATCGGGACCATGCATGGAGCTGCAGAAGACGTAATCTGCCTGGCCCCCTTGGTGGGATGCAAACCCACCCCATACTCAGCCCAAGCTTAGCCTGACCCCCCCCTTTCCCACCCACCCATCTCAGCTGTGTCTTACCCCATCCCTGCACAGCCTCAGCTCAACATCCCATGAAGCAGGCAGAGAGGAGGAGCAACACGTGGGAATCCCTTGGAGACCAGGGAAATGTGAAAAAAAAAGGTTATGGCCTGTCCCCAAGCCCCTACACCCAGCAGAGACCTCTCATCCCTGACACATTGGCCAGCAGCTTCTGCCCCTCGGACCCTGTGTGCTACTGTGGTCTAATGGTCTAATGGTTAGGAATATGATGGGATAAAGGTTGGACTTGATGACCCTGGAGGTCCCTTCCAACCATAATGATTCTATGATTCTATGATTTCTATGATTCTACCCCAGCACCACAAACCAGCAGAGCTGGGGCACAGGCTGTGCCAGCACAGCAGCTCCTGGCTCCTGCAGCTCTCCATAGGGAGGATGCTGCAGTGGGCAGAGCTGGGCCCTGCATCCCATGCTCACCCCATGCATCCATGCTGGGCACATGAGGTGCTCTCTCTGCCTGGTTTCCCAGGGATCTGAGGTGCTCCCGTGAGTCTCTTCTCCCCAAACCACTGTCCCCAAGACTCAAAACTCCTTCTCCAAAACACCACTCGGGGGTAGGAGCTGCTGGAGCCCAGCACAAGGAGCTCAGTGGGGCTGGGAGCAGGACCACAGCTCTGCCCCCATCTACCAGTGCAGGAGTGAAACTAAAATGCAAAACCCAGCCAAGGTCAGAAGCTGGAAAAGCCAAGGAACAGCAGCTGGAAGCTTCAGCCCGGGGTGTCTGGCTGGGCACGATGCTCGGTGTAGCGGGGTGTGAGGGGCAGCAGCCCTGTGTGCTGGTGGCAGTGCCAGGGATGGTTTCTGGGCTCCGGTGCCTCAGCCCTCATCCTCTGCCAATAAATATATCTGCTTGCCACGTTATGCTGCAGCCCAGAGCACTGAATTGATCCAGCTACGGAGGACTTGGCTGCGTTCCTGGTACAGCTCCACCAGCGGCACAGCGAGGGCAGGCGAGAGGCTGCGGCGGGCGAGGGGGGTGCAGCAGGACCCCCACCCTGCAGCTCCTGATGGCTGATGCTCCTTGGCCAGCAGCACCAGAGCTTTGGTGGCTGCAGGGAGCAGAGCAGCCCCCAGACCTCTGCCTGCAGCCATGATCCCAAAGTCACATCTGTCCTTACCATCCCAGATGGACACCCTTTGCGTGGGTCCCACCACCCCCACTGCAAGGGGGCTGCAAGCTCTTACTGGCCCACACGAGGTGAGGCTGTGGGATTTGAGCTGGTGCAGGTGGCCAGGAGGTAGCTAACAGCAGCATGCAGCTACCTCAAGAGGAGTGGCAAAGGTGTTGGAGGAGAACATCTCCGTGGTGGCAAGTGGCAGCCCGAGGCTGCACTTTGGCATCTTGTTCTGGATGGAGGGGAAAACTTCTGGAGAGGTTCTGCAGAGGAAGGAGGGTTGGGTCAGGGCAGGAGGACACATGCTACTGCCTGGGGGCTGGGGGAAGCGGTGATGGTTTTCATCCTTCCCCCTCCTCCAGCCTGTAAGGAGAGCTTTATTTTAAATCCTTTTCTGCTGCTCACTCCCCCTGAGCTCTTACTGTGCTGGAATGGTTTAATACTGAAGAGAGACAAATGAGTGACTCATGCACACACACAGAGGATAAAAATACCCAGGGCCCTGTGCGTCCCACGGCCTGGCCCCACATGGCATCCTGGGCAGGATGGGTCCTGGGCAGCTCGGAGGGAATGTGCCAGCTCCCACGGGCAAGGCTGGGGATCGGATGCTCCAGGGAGGCTTTCGGATAATGCTGCTCTCATCCTGAGTGGCTCCAGCTCTGCTGGAGGGGGGGATCAGGGGCTGTGTGCTGCGAGGAGCTGCCCAGGCTCACAGGTGTCCTTCACCAGGCAGAGGAAGGTGCAGCTGATGGTGGATCCCAGCACTGTGTGAGCACCGAGCCACGCTGAGAAACCAGCAGCAGGTACAGAGGGCCTGGCTGCTATGTGGCACCCAAGGGACAGCCACAGGGCAGGGGCTGGTCTCCTCTGGCCTTGTACCACAGCCCTTTGGGGCAGTGTCAGCAAGGTGTGCCCAGCTCTCGGTACCACCCTGCCCTGGCACGTGCCAGGGTCAGCCAGAGCAGCTGGTACCACCCCTGGCTTTCCCATTCCCCGGTGGAGGGAGGAGGTTTGAAAGCAGCTTAACTTTGCATTTCTTCTCTTTTGCATTGTCCTTTTGGAAGATGGGACATTTTGCCATGTTTTTTGTATGCTTTGTACTGCTTTTTGCATGATTTATGATGAGAGAGTCCCATGCTGGTGAGTCCACACACTGCTGTGCTCCCTGTCCCCAGGGACCATTTGTGCCCATCCCTCCGGTGCTGGTGGGTAAGAGTTGTCCTGTTCCCTTGCAGAGCTTGCTGTTGGGTGTGTTGGTGCCAGACAGCAGCAGGACTGGGAGGAGACATCACCAGATGTCTCTGGAGGCTGGTCAAACCCTCCTGAGCTGCAGAGCATGGCACTGCCCAGAGGGTGGGAGCACAGGAGGCACGGAGGGGTTTGCCTGTGGGGTGATTTGTACAGGTCTGTGTGCTGGAGAATGCGCAGAGGAGCACACCAGGAACCTGTGTCATGACTGAAAATCCACAGGCAGTGATCAACCCTGGCTTGGAATGATGGGAACAAGGAATAAATGGGAAAAAAAACAAACAAACAGACCCTTGGCACAGCAGAGCACACCAGGTTGGTGAGGAGGAGATGCCCCTTGGGTGAAGGTTTCCACCACAAAGCCAGAGGGAGCTCCCTGCCAGAGCGTGGCTGGTGGTGACTGGTCCTTTGCTTCGTACCACTGCCTCTTCCCTGGTGGCTGAGGGAGAGGATGTGGTGACAGGAGCTCCCACGGGTGTCCCCATGGTGCCCCAGGGCACGTGGGTGCTGTGATGGCAGTCACTGGTCCACACAGCATCTGACGTCCCATTGGGTTCTCTGGGGGCATTGCCCTGTCAGGCAATGGGGGGGAGTGGGGGTGTGGGGATGGGGTCTGAGTACCCCACGTGCCTGTGTCCCACCCACCCAAGTCACCGACATCCTGGGTGCTACCTGTCCAGCTGGTGGCTTTCCAAGGAAGGGGATGACCCCCATCAATTTGTCCAGAAAAAGGTAAGGAGCAGGGGAATCTCCTGGTTTGGCTGCGACCTCAGATCTCTTCAGGCTTTTTAGGGTCCTGCCCCATTCCCCCCAGTGCCTCTCGAGCGTGAGCTGCCTCCCCCTGCATCCCCGACCTACTGGTGCCCATCAAGGAATTTTCATGCAAGCAGCTCTCAAGCTCAGCAAGCTCTGGGAGAAAGTTCCCAGGCAGGGGGCGAGGGGAGGTCCAGGTGCCCACGACAGAGGGAACACTGGTGATGCACCCCGTGGTGAGGCTTGAACCCCACCAGCTGTAGATGGAGGAGAAAACCTCCCTCCCTGTAACCTGGCAGGCTCCGGAGATCACGTTTCTGGCATTTAGCTGGAAGCTGAAGTGCAGGAGCTGGGGCTCTGGCAGGGATCCCAGCGCTCTGCTTTACCGGGAGCGGGGTGGGGAGCTGCCGGGGCTGGGCTGGGGGAGGATGCTCTCCCGGGGATGCAGCCCTGGGAGCCGGCTGGAGCGGGAGAGGGCAGGAAGCGGGGTGGAAAAGCAAGGAAGGGTGCCAGGGAGGAGCGGCTGGTGAGGTGGGAGCTGCCGGCCCCCTCGGAGGCTGTGTGGAGCTCAGGCACCTCAGCAGATGCAAATTGCTCCAACCCCTTCACCCGCCCCGCGCAGCTCTCCTCCATGGCTCCGTGCACACGCCGGCTCTCCCAAAGGCAGATGTGAGAAAGCAGAGGCTGTTTGTCATCTCCTTAAACCTGTGTGCCGCGGGGATGTGTTCCTGGGCTGAACACAGCTCACCTCCATCACGGAGCACCGGCTGGAGGGGACAGAGCAACCCCCTGCAAGGGGCCTTTGGCTAAGGTGGCTTCACAAAATCGTGGTTCCCTTGTGATGGAAGGGTCTCTCTGCACTGCTGGCAGTGGTGACAGAGGTGGCATCTCCTGCTGTGCTGATCCTGAGCAGGTAGGGATGGAGCAACCGGGACAGGGTGGCAGAGCACTGGGCTCTCCTGCTCCTGGTTGTGCACTCCCAGGAACATCAGCCTGGGTGGGGGTGGTGCTGGGAGCCTGCTTGCAGCACTGAGCCAGGTTAAAATACATGGGTATATCTGGCAAAAGGAAGGGCTATTTTTAGCCTGGATTAGTTCCTGGATCTGGACCTGGCCCGCCTGGCAGCTGCACGGCTACACCCACGTGCTGGGTGACACCAGGGCAGGAGCGAGGGGATGTGGGGATGGGGTACCCTGACCTGGCGCTGGTGCCAGTGCAGGCAGGACACACATCAGAGCACAGGGTCACCTCTTGGGCTTGCCACGATCTGTGCCCCTGTCCTGCCATGCCCAGCTCATCAGCAGCTCACAGGACTGTGCTGGCCTCTTGGTCAGGGCTGTGCTGCCAGGGCAGGTGCTCCTGCAAACATCTACCTTGTCTTTCTCGGTGGCTTGACCATCTCCTCCAGGGAAGGGGGGGTTCATTGGTGTGGAGCTGGGTCCACCTTTGAAAAACTTTTTCACTGTGCGAGTGCCAGAGCACTGGACCAGGCTGCCCAGAGAGGCTGTGGACTCTCCTTCCCTGGAGACATTCAAAACCCGCCTGGATGCGTTCCTGTGTGATGGCCTCTAGGTGACCCTGCTCTGGCAGGGGGGTTGGACTAGATGATCCTTCGAGGTCCCTTCCAACCCTAGAATTCTGTGATTCTGTGTGATTCTGTGTAATGCTGTCAACCTCACATTCCACCTCAGGCAGGGGCTGAGGCTCAGCATTTCTTAGCACATGCATGAGCCACCCATAGCTGCTCTTCTGTCCTCTGCTCTCTCCAGTGCTTGCAGAGCTGCTACAGCTCACTTGCTATGGCTCCCGCATATTTCTTCTCAAAACACCAACCTCAGCTTGGCAGGAACAGCCTGCACTGCTTGTTCCTAGTTATAACTCTCAGCTGGTTGTATTAAATAGGATGGTTGGATCAGCTTGTGCTGGTCTGGGCTGCCATCTCTTCATCACTATTTACTGCTCTGCCAGGCTCATGTGTCAGCTGCAAATATTAGCAGCAAGAGTTTAGATTTACTTCCAGACCACTGATGAAAATATGGCATAGCAATGAGCTGCACTTTTGCTGCTCTCCACATCCTCCTGGGAAGTCTCAGGCGCGACCAGTTCATGGTGCAGGGGCAGGTTCACGAGGGGATGGGACCACCTCCGGCTGGTGGGTGCAGCACCCCCCGCGTGACCGCCCTGCCTGGTCCCATGGGTGCTCCCACTGCTGGGTGACCCCACTGCCTGTCTGGCCACAAATCCCTGCCCTTCCCGCTTAGGAGACTCGAGACCTGCTTGTGGTGGCTGTCTCCTGCCGTGGAGGTGGAGGTGGAGGTTGAGCTTCACCAGCAGCACAACCAGCCCGGCAGCACGGGCTGAGGGTGGAGCAGGGACAGGAAACGTTGCCCTCAAAGGAGCCCACCCGGGAGGTGAATCAGAGCCTTTCCTAACCCCGGGTGCTCAACTACCCATTGATTGAATAAACACCCCATAATAACAGCTCCTAACCTGCAGTGTGGCACCCATCATGATCCTGGAGCAGATACTGGCAGAGCTTCTCTCCTGCTCTGCAGGTGGGAAACTCTCTGTGGGTGAGCAAACCTCCAGGCAGCCAGGTGAGACCTTCACGGTCTTCCCAGGGTTGAGCCTTGCCCCAGGAGCCAGGCTGGTGCCTCCAGCACACGCTTCAGCATCCTCACTGGGTGAAAGAAGGGAAAACCGACTCCTTGCTTTTTTTTCCTTTTTTTTTTACTGTCCATTATCCATGAGACAGCAAGAAAAGCTGGATGACTCAGTGCTTTGCAATGCAGCTCCTCTGTGGCTTCCTGTGTCCTGAGCACTGCCACCGGCTGAGGGTCGCTACCTCGGGTTTCTTTCTAGCTAAATTCCTCTTTCGTGGGAAACGCGGGGTCCTCCAGGCTTGATTTCCCAGGCAAAGTGCCCGGGAAGGGCTGGAGGATGGGATGGGCTCGCGTGGGCCCCCGGCTCTCGCAGGACAGGAAAGCCTGAACCCATGGAGGATGTGTGGGGGAAGAGGGGGTCACACTTGGGGGGTGAAACGCAGCCATCCTGAGCAAGAGCCTGCCTGCAAGGGGCTTTGGTCCTGCTCCTCTGGTGCTGCTGGGGGAAGCCGTGGGCTTTGTGCTGCTGGTGGGACACTCGCTGCTGGCTGGGGCTCTCTGGCCAGTTCCCCCCCGTGGGCACTCAGAGCACGTTGGCTCCCTCCGTGGGGCTGGTGCGAGGTGCTGCAGGCACTTTCACGCCCCGCTAACCTGTAACAATAGGGTGAGAATCTCTCCTGCATTGTTGTCAAGTTTCAAATCTCCGATGGGTTGGAACAGAGACGAAGGAGCTCTTCTGGTTTCCTCCTTCCCCATCTCTCATCATTCGGGCTGAGTGGGCAGATCTCTCCAGAGCTAGGCAGGCAGGGAGCTGTGAGATGTTTTCCAGTTTCATGCTCTTTACACTGTGATGTGTCCTCCAGGACCGATTGTTTCCATTTTGTTGGATGAAAGGCAGCGTGTGGTCTCCTCCAGACCCGTTCCCTCAGGTCCAAGGTGTTTACCTGAGCAAGAGGAGCTGAATGGAGCAGCTCTGGCATTCCCAGCCCCTGTGCTTCCCACAGCCCCCGAGGGGCTGCCCACCCAGAGATCAGAGGAATTTCAGTCTGTATCGACCATCCCTGAGGGTCCAGGAGCTTCCAAAGCGAGGAGCAAACCTGGCTCTTGATGGGCATTTTGATGAGTGCTGGTCAGAGGAGGGTGGGGAGGGGTTGAGCTTGGGGACAGGAGTGCCACACAGGGCTGGAACCAGCAGCTCCAGCTCTGTGTGCATCTCCATGTCTCTCTGTGCTGCCCATGGCTCCCCATTCCATGGATCTCCACGGCCTTTCCTTGCAGCCACTGGTGGGAAGGTGCCATCTTCACCATCTAGGACTGGAGGTACATTGTCCAGGGTGTTGCAGGCTCAGGGGCATCTCCCCACTGTCCTCATCCCTACAACTCCATCATCTGCTTCTAGTGCAGAACAGGCTGCACCAACCGAGCAGATGTCCCTACCCCGACTCCATGGCAAAGCTTCTGCTGCAGCCCCTGCTGCAACACCCTGATCCCATCACCAATGTCCCCCCGCTACACCAGTGTCCCTGCCAGCTCCCCAGTCCCTCTGCCACCAGCCCTGATGCCCTTGCTGGTGTGCTTCCCCCTGGCCTGGACATTCCTCTCTGCCACCCTGGGGAGGAGGCAGGGAAAGACAGAACCACCCCCAGTATTTTCTGAGCTGGACTCCCCAGGATCTTCAGCTTCCACCATGCATGGAGGCAGCACAGGGACCTGCCAGCTGGGCTGAGCCTCCTGGGCATCCATCTCGGCTGTGAGAACCCATGCTGGCAGCACCAGGTCAGGCTGCAGGGCTCATTCCTATCCCTTGACATGCCATGGGGACCTTTCTCTGCTGGGGTGGCTCTGGCTTGCCGCTAGCAGGTGGCCCACTGGGTTTTGCTGGCAGCAGCAAGGGGAGGGTATTTTTAGCTTCCCACTCCCTCCTGCTGTGGGCGGCGTGTGGCATTATCTGTCGTGAAAGTATCTGTAATCACAGTGGTGGCTGCTTACACACAGGAGTGACAGCACGGAGCTGGAACGTGCTAAAGGGACCATCACGGACACCCGAGCCCTGGGTGTGGGGGCAGTGGTCATCATGGAATCCCAGACTGGTTTGGGTGGGAAGGGACCTTAAAGCTCATCCAACCCCACTCCCCACCATGGGCAGGGACATCTCCCACCACACCAGGGTGCTCCAAGCCCCAGCCAACCTGGCCTTCAACACTGCCAGGGAGGGGCAGCCACAGCTTCTCTGGCCACCCTGGGCCAGGCTCTCACCACCCTCACACCAAACAATTTCTCCCTCACACCCAATCTCCATCTCCCCTCTGGCAGTTGGAACCCGTTTCCCCTCGTCCCATCACTCCCTGCCCTTGGCACCAGTCCCTCTCCAGCTTTCCTGGAGCCCCTTCAGGTCCTGAAGGCTCTCCCTGCTCCCATGCCCAAAGGTCCAGTTGATTCTCCCATCATCAGAGGGAAGCTGCTTGGCTTGGTTAGAAATGCAGAAGTCCCAGGCCAGATGGTCCTGAGCTGTAGGCAGAAGCACAGGTGAGCTTCCAGGGTTGCAAATCCATCCCCATTTAGCACAGACACCCCCACCAAGGCCATGCTCAGGCTCTATGTGAAAGCATTTCAGTGACCTGCCTCCCCACACCCCTGGGAGATGCCACCTCTAACCGAGAGCTGCCTCCTCTTTCCAGCCTCCATGTGTCCATGCCCAGCTTGGACCCATTTTTCTCATGCCAGCCCCTTGGCTCGGCTCCTGGTATTCCCAGGCCTGCGTCCAAGCTCCCTGCCTGTCTCTCCTGCTCCTCCGTGCCTGCCTCTGCACGTGCCAGGGAAGAAAACACCTCATGGGTGTGAAACAGTGCCCTGCAGGAAAATGCTACCCAACCTGTTGGGGTAGGTGTCTGTGGGAGCCCTGTGCCTTTCCTAAGCCTCCGCAGGCTCAGTGCTGGGTCCTGCTCTTGGGTCACCACAACCCCACACAACACTGCAGGTTTGGGGAGAGCAGCTGGAAACTGCCCGGTGGGAATGGACCTGGGCGTGTTGGTCAACAGCGGCTGGATATGAGCCAGCAGTGTGCCCAGGTGGCCAAGGTGTCCAACAGTACCCTGGCTGGTATCAGCCATGGTGTGGCCAGCAGGAGCAGGGCAGGGATCGTCCCCCTGTGCTGGGCACTGCTGAGGCTGCACCTCGAATCCTGGGGTCAGTGCTGGGCCCCTCACACCAAGAAGGACATTGAGGGGCTGGGGGTGTCCAGAGAAGGGAACGGAGCTGGGGCAGGGGCTGGAGCCCCGGTGTGACGGGGAGAAGCTGAGGGAGCTGGGGGTGCTCAGCCTGGAGAGAAGGACATCGAGGGGAGACCTTCTGCTCTCTGCACCCCCTGAGAGGAGGTTGGAGCTAGGGGGGGTCGGGCTCTGCTCCNGTCTATAGTTACCCGGGTCCTCCTTCTTGCCCTTCTTGTAGACTGGAGTGACATTTGCTTTCCTCCAGTCCTCAGGCACCTCTCCTGTTGTCCATGACTTACCAAAGATGATGGAGAGTGGCTTAGCAATGACCTCTGCCAGCTCCCTCAAGGAGGTTGGATGTGAGTTAGGTTGGATGTGAGGAACAATTCCTGCCCCAAAGGGCTGTCAGGGCCTGGCCCAGGCTCCCCAGGGCAGGGGTGGAGTCCCCATGCCTGGAGGGATCTCAAAGCCGTGGAGATGTGGTGCTGAGGGCCATGGGTCAGTGGTGGCCTTGGCAGTGCTGGGTTATGGTTGGGCTTGATGATCTTACAGATCTTTTCCAACCAAAAGGATTCTATGATTCCAGAGCCTCCCTGGCAGGTGAAGTCCTCTCCACAAGGATCTGGCACTCCCTGGCATGGAGGGGAGAGCCCTGCTGGAGGTGGCTCTGGGGCACAGGGCCAGGTGCAGTGCCAGGCGAGCAGGTAGCCCTGTGCCCACAGCCCCGGCTCCTCATCACATCCTGGCTCCTCTGGCCACATCAACACGTGCTGCTCCCCCTTCACCCCTTCTCACCCCACCCCACTGCAGGGGCTGATTCCCTGTGAGCGGACGGAGGTGTGGGACATCTGAGCCAGACTTTCAGGAGCTGGCACCAGCCCAGGTTTGCTGCTGCAGCTCCTTGTGCTGGCGTTAGGAACCCGGATCAGAGGCAGGGAGAACATCAACGGGCGTCCATGAGAGCACCGGCCGCAGGAACCACCTGGGAACTGAGCACGGGGGACAAAACAGAGGCTGGGAGAGCAGATGCCAAAATGAACCTTGGAGACATCTCCCAGAGCTGAACAGGAGGATGGTCTGGCTGTTTCAGTGCCCTGGACCCTCTGTCACTCAGCCCAGGGTGAGACGTGTGCTTGTGCACGTGTCCATGTGTGTGAGCTCATGGGTATCTTCCCTGCTGTGCCACAGCCCTGGGGAATGTCCAGGCATGGACAACCACCTCAGCAAGGACCTGTTGCAGCAGCATCTCCAGTGCCTGCACGGCAGAGAGCAGACAGGTGACTGACTCACTGCAGGTCCAGACATCGTGGGAGGGCTGGTTTCAGGTCCCAGCTCCAGCAGGCTCCCAGTATAACCAGTGAAGGCTCCTGGCTTCTGAACTCAGGTTCAAAGGTGATGTCTCACAGTCTCATGGCTTGGTGTGGATCCACCTGAGAGCCTTCATGTTGTCTAGGGAGAACTGAGGGCAAGATTGCTGCCAAACAGAAGTGCATTTGCCTCTGCTTGTCCAAGTGGTATCTCCATATGGGTGGGAGCTTACACCTTCATGTAGATCCATATGTGTGTGTCCTCAGGAGCTCAACCAACGCTGATGCCTCAACACCACCAGTGTCCATGTAGACACTGTGGAGTGCCAGAAACAGAGACATGGTCAGGTCAGGGCAGGTGCCTGCATGTTCCCAGCAAGCCAGGCTGCATCTCAGGGTAGTTAGGCATCATGAGCAACCAGGGAAGATCCTCTCCATGGGAACCCCCAAGCCTCCTGCTCTTGTTGCAGCTGGGTGGCTGCAGCACTGGGTCTGGAGCAATGTCCCAGAGGTGCTGGGTGATGGACGAGCAGGCAGAGGAACCTTCCTGATGCAGGAAGATGCAGTAACCGTGGATACCAGAAAGGTACCTGGTGAAAAATAAAAAATCTGAGAGAGGCACCTGCTGCAGAATTCAGCCATGGAGAAGCTCTTTGAGGTAGCTGCTGATTTACACATCAAAAGAGGGAACTGAGAAAAACCTGCCCAAAGGTTGCAGCTGAGCTGTGCTCAGGTCCTCATCCAGACAGCTACTGGCCCTGGCAGATGGGGTAGGACGTGTCCCTCCCAGCCCAAACTGCCTCCCTGTGGAGTCTGCTCTCAGTTGTCCCTTTATAGGTTATGGAGGAGATGGACACCTCTGGAAGACAATTTATGACTTTCTTGGGTAGTTCCAAGACAGGACTCTAAAGTACTTCTGGAGCAGCCCATGGATGCAGATCCTGGAGCAGCCCATGGATGCAGATCCTGGGGCTTGGCTATGTGAGGGAACCACTGGTGTGATGGGAAGCACCGGTGGGATGGGAAGCATGGTCAGGGATCTCACCCATGTGCAGCCAGACAGCCATCACCTCTGATGTCCCCTATGCCCTGGTAGGGGTTGTCTTCCTTGGCCTTTTGCCTTGTGCTCTGCACTGTAGCCTTGTCCCAAGCTTCATGGAAGGATGGGTGGTGGAAGGGACATTCCCAGCCCTGGGTGCTCATACCTAAAAAATCCCATGGTTTCTCTCTTGCCCTCCAACCATCAAACATTTTTGAGAGTGCTGGCACCATGTGTTCACCCTTAGCAGGTCCGGATGAAGGGGATTGCCTTCTGTACCATGGGGGAAAGAAGCTTTCTGAATGGTTGGCTGGAACCAGTCAGATGTTGCCACTATAGTTTTGCAGGCCAAAATATCTCCTCTAATAAAGCAGATTCTGGACATCAGTTTCAGTTATGGCTCCTCCTGCTCGTGGAGTTGGGCCTGGAGGAGAACAAGAATAGGGTGCAGAAGGAGAAGGCTGTGAAGCTGTTCCACAAGGGATGTCTCCTTGAACTGGCTTCATCCTGTACGTGGCTGGGCTGGTGCTGGGGTGGGAGCAGAGGCTCAGTCGCATGCCTGGGCTCAGCATCTCTGGCTGCAGCACTCCAGGATGACAACTGCAAATTCCATGGTGTTGTACAACCTATCCGTGGGGCAGACTGGCTGCTGAGGTCCTGCCAAAGGGGATGGGCATCACGTGGTCCCCACCTGCCCTTAGCTTCCTCCATCCACCTGGTCTCCACATGTGCAGGGTTTTAGACCTGCAGCCCTGCCTTTGCTTTGCTCCACCAGCAGCCTGCACTGTCCTTTCCCAAGGGATGTGGTGGTGAGGAACAAGTGTCCAAGACCCAGCACTGAGTGCCTGGCTGTCCCATGGGAAGAGGGGAGCATCCCACATTGCCACAAGCACCAGGCAAAGCCGGGAGCCCCGCACAGAAACCGGGGCCAGGATGGAGATCTCCAGTGGTCCCAGTGCCCCGTGGCCAGGATGGAGATCTCCAGTGGTCCAGGTGCCCCATGGCTGGGATGGAGATCTCCGGTGGTCCCAGTGCCCCGTGGCCGGGATGGAGATCTCCGGTGGTCCCAGTGCCCTGTGGCCAGGATGGAGATCTCCAGTGGTCCCAGTGCTCCGTGGCCTCGGGTGCAAGCCCACATTAGCAGCCTGCCTGGAGCCTGTGTATTAGCCGTGAATTAATGTCCTGCGGAGACTGGGAACCGGGATCATGCAGGGATTAAAGAGGCATTACCCCTTTGTTAAAGCTGATGTTTTTGGGATAATCTGGAAGCTTTAGCTAATACATTATTACAGAAACCCCTTCAATCACAGCGGCAGACAGTAAGCAGATTTGGATATTACTGCGTAGCTGTGCGCAGCCCGGCTGCTGCTGCTGCTGTTCTCCTTCTCCTTCTCCTGGGCAGCACCGTAGAATCACAGAATCACAGAATCACAGAATCACAGAATCACAGAATCACAGAATCACAGAATCACAGAATCACAGAATCACAGAATCACAGAATCCTAGGGGTTGGAAGGGACCTCGAAAGCTCATCCAGTCCAACCCCCCTGCCAGAGCAGGGTCACCTAGAGTCCATCACACAGGAACACATCCAGACGGGGTTTGAAAGTCTCCAGCCAAGGAGACTCCACAACCTCTCTGGGCAGCCTGTTCCAGTGCTCTGGCACTCTCACAGGAAAGAAGTTCTTCCTGAGATTCACATGGAACCTCCTGGGCTCCAGTTTGCATCCATTGCCCCTTGTCCTATCATTGGTCATCCCTGAAAAAAGCTTGGCTCCATCATCCTGCCCCTCACCCTTTACATATTTGTAACCATGGATGAGGTCACCCCTCAGGCTCCTTTTCTCCAAGCTAAAGAGCCCCAGCTCCCTCAGCCTCTCATAAGGGAGATGTTCCACTCCCTTCATCATCTTTGTGGCTCTGCGCTGGACTCTCTCAAGCAGTTCCCCGTCCTTCTTGAACTGTGGGGCCCAGAACTGGACACAATCATGGCACAGCCCTGTGTGTCCTGCCCTGGAGCTCTGCAGAGACCCTGTGGTGGCCTTGTCTCTTCAAACAGGTGCCTGTCTGGAGGTGCTACACACACAGCTGAAGGGAACTATGCCCTGGCCAGGGCTCCTCTGGGGAAATCAGCAACGTCGGAGACACTCAGTTCAACAACACCAAGTGCAAGGTCCTGCACATGGGTCAGGGCAATCCCTGCACAAACACGGGGCAGAGAATGGATTGAGA
>VZRW01009500.1:33508-61133 GCA_013398125.1 Aegotheles bennettii | reverse complement strand
CCCCGCCGGGACCCCGGGAGGCGCGGCGGCGGGCGCCTCTGCCCTCCGCGGCGTGGGCCGGTTCTTGCGTGCCCCCGGCGTTCCGCGCAGCCAAGTGTTCCTTGAAACGCGTCGGCAGTGCAGCCGCCTCCCCGGGGAGAAAACACCGCGGCTTCGCGGTGGCTCCGGCCGCGCCGAGCGGTCGCCTTGCGCGGGCCGGTCCTGCTGTCGGGGCTGGGGGCACCGGCCGAGCGCGCGCCGCGGNNNGGAGCAGACCCGGCGAGTCGCTGTGTGCGCGGTCCGTGTCTTCTCCCCGTGCTGTGCTGGCTGGTCACGGGTACAGCACTGGACAAGCCTCGCACCTGACACGCCAGTGCCAGCGGCGTCTGCGGGCAGGTCCGCTCAGCCTCCTCCCTCCGTCCCTGCCCGCGGCCCTGCGGGTTGTGCCGTGCTCGGGTTCGGCACGGGAACCCGCCCCTGGGTAGGAGCGTATTGGATCGCAACCGAAAAGAGAAAAAAACCCAAACCCGCAACTCCTTATGTCCTGTGTCAGAATCTGAGAGTGGCAGCACTTACAACTCCCCGCAAAAAAAACAACCAAGCAACAAAAAACAAGAAGTAAACCTCAATTGCTACTTCTTGTTGAAGGACGTGGAAAATTGCCTGTAGACAGAGTGAGCAAAAGTGCAAAGAGCAAACGTGGACAAAAGGCAGCAGTCTTAGCTGTGCCAAGAATCGAGGTTCCTTAAATCAACTCGTGTGTCTTCTAGGTAACAATGCATTTAGAAAACCATGAGATTTTGTTTTGAAAATTGGGCATTGTGATATAGGAAGAATGTAAACTCCCAAAGCATCCCAGAGCCCCCTTTTTAAAAAGCTCCAATACTGTCGGGGAATAAAATCCTAAATACTCCAGCCTAAACCACAGCATTTTAGGCCTAATCTACACAGAGAAACATAACAGTGTACTTGTGTGCAGACCTATAATGCCACAGTAACTCCATGTGTATTCTTTTATAACTGCAACCATTTATATAGGAAATTATGATGGTGTAGTTTTAAGGTTAAATGTAAAAATCCCTCATTTGGCTGGTGATGACTTTTTGATACCAAAGTAATTTCATTACCTAGAATAACATGCACCCCTGTCCAGCTCAGATCGTCAGCAGACAGGTCTGTCTAACCATCCTAGTGCAGCAGTTGCTTGCATCTGATGGTACACATCTGGCATCAATAAGCCCCTTGAATTACTGTTATTTTCTCCTTCAAAGAAATGTTTGCCTGTTTAAATAATACAGTAGACCACCTAGGCTTTGACTTGTGTTTTTTCAGTGAGATTTCATCATAAGCAGCAGTACACAGCATAACAAACTTGATTAAAATGCAGTAGATTATTAAATTTAATAATATTTAATTTTGTCTTGATCTTTTCTTACTGTGCACAGTGGCTGCTGTTTACAGGCTTCTAATAATGGAACAATTATAGTCTAATTTTTATTATGCTGGTATGTCATACACATTTTTTGAAAGAAAACCTTGAAAGAATAAGCCCAGAGGCTTACCTTTTCATTCAGCTCTTTTAAAAGTTTTTTCAAGTTTTAAACTGTCAGTTCTGCCTTCTCATAATGCAGTTCTGAAAAATGAATTAATAGTTTCAAACTGGAGATAGATTAAAGTAAAAGGCCTTATTCTTGCAAATGGACATACTGGTAAATATTTTAGCCTCTCTAAAGTCTGAGGGATCTGCGTTAGCTTATCTGCTTACAGAAACAGTGCCAAACTCATTAAGAACATTGCAGGCTACTCTCATTTTCGTCTTTGCTAAAAGAGGAAGGCAGAAAACAAACCCAAATAGCTGTAAAGATTTATGGATCTTTTCTTGCATGATGTTACATTCATAAGCAGCAAAGTTTGTAATTCATTATTTGCATGGATTTTATACTCAAAATACTTAGGGTAAATATTGCATTTCTTTATTTCCTAATGAATTCTGTGCATCAGCCATATGTCAGAATAATTTTTAAGGAGATTCGTATAAATATTTTTGTTTACTTTTAAGAGTAGTTCGGGAAAGCTATTCTTGTAAAAAATTGTTTGTTTTGGTCTGTTAAGCTGCATGGTAAGCCTTACCATTTTTTCTTTGTCAACTAATTTGTGAGGCTTGCTGGTATGAATTCAATTTGCTGGAACCGAATGCATTTCTTGTGTTTATTAGAAGCATGTTTCCATAGCCTTCTGATCTCTGAAAGAAGTAATTTATATGATCTACAGAAAATGTAACAATTCTGTGTCAGATGCTTGAGAGCTGTTGATTTCCTTTCCTTGGCTGCTTTTCTTTGTCATTGCTCTGCTTTTATAAATAACATATTAAAGAAGATGTGGAATTATAATGCATAAACCATAAAATGAAGTAACTACAATAGCTATACGTGGAATTAAATTTTAAGTGATATAACATATGGCACATTTCTTGACATCTTGTACTTGTGATAAATGTATATCCACTTTGTTTACAGTGAAGAACTAACATCTTAAAGCTCATTCTAAGCTGTACTATATATCCCTTGTTTTTCTTTATTGAGAATCATTTTACTGGTACTTGGAGTTTTTATGAAATAGCATTTGATTTAATATGTTCACTGGTATGTGGGTTGGTTTCTTTTGCTTTTGTGTTGGCTTTTTTTCAAACCATTGAGTTGTCTTTTGTTTTTCCAGTATTGCTGGCTTGTCTCTATAAACTTTCTGTATTACATGGAAAACTATTTTTTTTGAATGCTAAGGACACTTCTATGGAGTATCATTAAACTTTCCAACATTTTGACTATCAACACTTTCAATTAGTGTTCATTATACAACTATCTTAGTACAAAAGTTGTAATTTTTTATTAATATGACCTCACTTTACTTGTCTTTTTCAAAGTTAGGATTTTAAGTATGAGTTTAAGGCTTTTAGTATCAGATCCAGGACTGCAAGTGTATGAATGTATGTAAAGTAGTCCTGTACCAGATAAGAGCAGCTAAGTGCAAGGACTCTGTTTGAGTACAATAACACAGTGTTGTTGATCAGTCACAACATGGCCCTGAAAATAATTTTTTTCATAGTTTTCAGTTAAATAAAATGTTCCTTTAGCTTTTTAGTGTGCTTTCATTTTCTTTTTCAGAGGCCAGGCAGCTGTTCTAATTGCCAATGCTGTCATCACTTAAATTTGAAATACCGTAGTGGTGAGTGAATGAATCTTTTCAAGGACAGAATGACTACAGAGAAAATCTTGTACAATTTTGCTTTTCGTCTTGACATTGCAACAGAATTTGTCTTTTATGATTTCTCATGTGTCTTCCTGATATTTTTGAGTCTTTTAAATAAAACACAACAAAAATACCATGTACGAACTCTGAATTCACAACTATACTCCTCTTACAATAGTAAATATCTCTCTGGTTACATTCCTGGTAATTCAAAACAGACTAATGTTGTGTTTTATTGTACTGTCAGTCTCATCTGAATGTCTCATCTAAGGCATTTGTTTAACAATAGAACTGTAGAATTTCTCTTTTTATGAAATAAACTTTGCTGATTATATGCAGGCTTGTCCTGCAGCAAGTGCCTGTTTGGTGTTTAGTTGTATCTTGAATGACTCAAATTTCTTTCTCCAAGGCCTGTGCAGCAGATCCCAAGAAGCACCAGGCTTACTGAGAGTAGAAGGAAGGAGATGATTTTGCCATCTCTATATTCACATTAATGTGATTTTGAAGTGGTAGCTCTCTGTTTTCTACACGTCTATTTCCACAGAACACTGTAGACCTGAAAAACAGTCAAAGTGCTTTTTCTTCTGTATGCACGCTGCAATCAGATGTGTGATTATTACAGCTTGTGTAGACATGCTTGTACTAGCTTTAATCTTACTAGTTCATGTACCCGCAGTAGCGAAGCTGCTGTAAGATAGTCCTCCTTGGTTAGGGGTATTCAAGCTCGATTTTTTGTACATTGGATGCTTATTCAAACTATTTGCCTGCAGTGACGTCCATGTTTCTGTGTTTTAACTTTTTATTATATGAGGCTAACAAAATTAAGTATAATTGAGGTATAGCTAACATACTGCTGTCATATCTCCTAATTGCACTGCAGATGCAGCCTGTAAGGCTGTGAGCCCTACTGTCTCGTCCTTCTGAGAGACGATTAGAAGGGTCTGCTCTAGTTTGATAGTTTTAGGATGACCTTTTATCAGAAATTTGCAGGAATCTGGAAGTGCTCAAGCAAACTATATGTAAATTAAATACTAAAAAGCTAAAATTAGTGAATGAAGCATAAAAATAATAAAATGGAAGTCTTGCTCCAGCAGTCCAAACCTTCGTGGAGTCCTAGTGAAATCAATTAATCAGTGCTCTGGTGTGTTTTATGTATAAGCCCTCATCCTGCAATCAGATCCTTAATGAAGGAATTCTCCTTCCTCAGCATGTGTTACTCCTATTCAGAAGTCAACACACTAATCCTTGGTTACTGTAAACAGAACTGGGAATGTGTTCGCAAAAAAATAGGCAAAACTAGACATGGTGAGTAATACAGCATTTGTCTGATATTAGAGTGGTAAGCCAGTAGAAAGGTAAATACACTTCTGGGGAAGGACTTCTCTATATAGCTTGTTTCTGGAATCCCTGTGTAGGAAACATGTTAAAAAGATGGAGCCTGCTGTTTACATAATAGGGAGCAATTGTTAGCAGCGCACAGGAATGGACAGCTTGTCAGGACGTTGGCATTTGACACACACTGCTCTTATTGTGAGGTAGTTCTGTAAATTCATTAAACTTGAGTTTCTTTCAGGTGTTTTAAGAACAACAACAATTAACACAATCCAGAGATACCAGTGCAGAATTGAATGCCAACAGCAATTCAAAAGGCCATGTACTCACTCAGGACAGGAATTATTTTTGTTGGGTATTTTTGCAAAAGCTGCAAAAGATTTTCAGTAAAAGTAGAAGTACTGAGGAAGCAAGTGATTCTGTTACTTCAAATTCTGTTTAGGAACAAAATGCTGAATTATTTTAGGTCTTTGATGTGTACAGATACATTTCTCTTTTTTTGATCCTCCTCTTGTATTTGAGGATTTTGCATCGTTCTTTGTGTAGTGCTTTTATGTTTTTGAAAGTGATGTAGGTTATGTGAAGAATCTGGTGTGCAAGAAGGTAGTGTGTCAGTTTGAATCCTACAGCTATCCTCCCCAGACTTTGATGCAGGTGTTGTTTGTGTACGGGGAGAGCTCAGTCTAAGTCAATAATTAGACTGGACCTAAAGGACAGATGCCATTGAGGGAAAAATTCTGGCTGTGTATTCTCACTATTAACCCTTAGTGAGCTGGTTTGTTAGACTAACTCAGAAGAAAACTTTTCCTTGTAAGGAACTTGGTGGCAGCTAGCCATGAAATCAGTTTAGAAGGGGTGTGAAATTACAGCTTGGGGCTGTAGTGTGACATGTGTTTAATCTAGCAATGCCAGTTTAAACACAATTCGTAGATACTATATCCTCTCAGTTATCCCTTCTGGTTTCTCTTTGCCCTCAGTCCCCCACCCCTCATGTTAGTTCTCATTCTCAGGGCAGAGGGGAAGTAAACCAGCAAAGCAGCTTTTTATTTTTTTATTTTTTTTAAATACCTATTAGAGTTTCCGATTTGCAGAAATCCACCTTAACACAGCACAGGGAGTAACACAGTGGTGGGGATGGATGTGGGGGAGTTGTGGGAAGCTGGGGCTCCCTCCATGCCCCTCAGTCTTGGCCTACACACTTTCTCAGAACTGTCCTGTGAAGAGGTTTTCCTCATAGCATATTTGCATCCAGTTGGGGTGTCAAAATACTTGCTTCTTCACACATACCTCCCTTTGTGGACGAGTTTAGTCACTCCCTAAAAATGCGCAGCTTTACTCTGAATTTTATCCTTTGGCTTGTTTTCAGGAGATGCTTTGGTAAATGTTAGGAGGTACAGAAGTTCCTAAGCAGGTAGTGCACTTCCCAGGTAGTACTGCAGCTGCTCTGCTTACAGGGTGGGACTATTAGAAATTAAGTGAGCAAATTTGGTGCCTTGCTTCTGCTGAGAGAATAAGGAAGTAGGTGCCTGCCTGACTTGCCCAGAAGTTGCTGTGTATTCCACTGGTTTCACCTGACCTGTAAATCTTTAAGCCAAACCGCTCACATCAGGCGGCTGTTCTACTGACGTGCATTTAGGAAGTGTACACTTTTTGGTGGTGTTGTCTGCCTCCACACCCCGAGATACTGCTGTACATAGGTGAGCACTGAGCGTGTGAGTGTTGAAATAGAGATGTGGGAATTTCTTTCAGGGCATAACTTATTTTGTATTTTCAAGATACAAGTGATGTTTTCTAAGTTCTAGTTGTGGAGGATTTTGTTTTGAAGCATAAAGTGACCACACAGACACACTGTATCTCTCTCACTGTGAGATACAGTTTATTGAAAATTATGCTTTAAAGTGATACATTTACATGCAGATGATCTGTTTTGATACTTAAGAAATATATCTTTTCCAGGGAACTATTTTGAAAAAAATAAAATCTTTCCTTTTAGGTTTTAATTTTAAGCTCTGTGTTTTATAATGATATTTTTTCAGCCGGAGGAAGTAAAGTATTGCTGCGGTGCTGCAAGACCTTCAATTTTTATTGACCAATTACCGCAAGCACAGCAGTTTACATCAGCAGCACAGTTGCTGTTTAAAGTTCACTGGGTCTACAGCTCCTATGGCCATAAAAATAATTTATATCTATGTGAATACTACTGGCGTTTTTTCCCTCTCAGCTTAACAAAGCAGGCCAGGGCAAGCACAAGGTGCCTCCTGCCTGCTTTGAAGGGACAGCCAAGGTGGGGATGGTGATGTCCGTGAGGCAGCTGTGCTGGTGGGCAGTGGGCTGCTGCCTCGTGCCCCCACATCCCTCCGGCGCCTGTTACCTTATATGCCACTATGGTCAAAATCATCATTGTACGGAAAGATGGAAAGTGCCTGTGTTTCAGTGTGAGCGTGCTTTGCTGTTTAGTTTCATATAGGTGCTATGAGGGGCTTAGGGATTTGTGGCTTGGTTGGTTGGGGGTGTGTGTGTTGATATTTGGAGTGCAACAGGTGGGGTCTGTTGCCAAAAGGAGGTGGATCTCTGTGGTGTGTGTGAGTGCAAGTTGGGCTCCCCCGACATTGTGAAATCGTCAAACAGGTAGCTCTCCTGGGAGCACTTTGTTTAGGAAAGAACACTGAAGAGCTGCGGATTGCAGAAACACTGCTGAGCCTCAGTCTTTGTGTGCCTTTTTGCTTAACACCAGACAAATAATAATACCTAGTTCAATAATACTTAAAAGAAGATTTGATTCATTTAAAACCATTTAAAGTTGTTCTGTTGACAGGTAATACTTCAGACTTCCAGCAGAATAGTGTGATGTTTAGAAAAGCTTTACATTTTCTTGCATTTCAGATCGCCTTTATTTTGCAATTCTCTGCCAAAAACCAAAGAGTGGAGCTGCAAATACCCATTACTTCTGCATAGATGATGAACTTGTATATGAGAAGTAAGTATAAACTTTTTTTTTTCTGTTTTTTACAGAAATAAATTAATCAGAACAGCAGCAATGAGGAACCAGTCTAATTGACGCTCTTTTTTAAAATGTAGCGGAGGGAAACGTATCTTTCCCATTATAGAGCTAATTACATGAGTTTGGTCCTCTCAGACTTATCTGCCATGATGATTTATGTATCTTAGAATGGTTCCTTGGCTTCCTGTCAGGATTTCTTAAAAATCTTTTCATTGTACCCATTCTTGTTAGAAGATCCAGGAGCATAATGCAACAATATATATTCAGAAGTGTGCACTGGACTGCCAAGCTGAAGGGGGTGTCTTTGGTTGCTGAAGCATTAAGTGGAATGTCTAAACTTCCTACAGTAAGAGGAAAAACTGGCAAAATCAATTCAAGCCTTTATGAGCTGACAATGGATATATTATTTTTCCCTGTACTGAACAGAACAGTGTATAGCTTTGTATGTGATCTGGAATGCTGCTAGTTCTTTAAATATTTTTGACTCAGGGCGTGCTTACTGTTTTTGAAAGTACTAATCAGTCTTTATTCTCTGGGTTCACTTTTCGCTAGCAATATTAGTGGCCTTTTAAAGTAAAGCTTTTGGGTTGATCTTAAAATAGAGTTTCTAAGCTGGTGTCACAGAGTGATACACTAATAAGAATTTTTCAAACCCTGAGTATTCCAGTTTGCTTTTGAGTGGTGGTGTGTGGAAAACAAAGAAAAAAGTTTTAGTCTCTGTTAAAAGTGACAAAACTGTTTCTCTCAATAAAATAGTATGTTTGTAGGAAGGCATTCTCTTTTTTAGAATGATGCACATATATCACACATACAATATTATCTTTACTTTGTGCATCTGATTAAAAAAAAAGCATTTACAGAGGTCATGTACATTTTTTCCCCTTTCTCTTGCCAGCTTCTATGCAGACTTTGGACCACTCAATCTGGCAATGGTCTACAGATACTGCTGCAAGCTAAACAAGAAATTAAAGGTAACACTTGCTTTTTTTTAATTCAATATTCTGCTTTTCTGGGTTCGTAATCCAGCTACATTTTGGATATAAATGCTAAATTTTGTCAAGATGAATTTAGGGAGGAGGAGGATCAGGAGGGAAAGCCTAGTTACTTTTAATATCCAGAAGATACACCTCTGTGGCAGTAGCTAATGCTAGGCTCCTAAAAGATGAGTTGTGAAATGGGCAGACTTCTTTAAATGAGAAGCTGCCTCCTGGAATTCAGTCTTCTTGGCAATCTGCCAGTATCGAGTGAACTTGAGGGTGTAATTTTTATTTGAAATGCTTTTTGTTTGATTTGGGCTTCTCTTCTGGTCCTGACATCTCTTAGGTGAGAAGCAACATTTTATCTTTTATGCACTATGGCATTGTCCTGAAGGAGATTGCCACACTCCTGCTGCTGATTATCTTCTCTGAGGGATGCTCAGTGATCTGGGGGGTTGGGCTCTTGATGGAATATAATGTCTTGAAAACAGAGAGTTTCTGTAATAACTAACATGAATGACTTCAAGTTAGTTGACCTCTAACAGATGTTGGAGTATAAAACCTGTTAGGCAGATAAAAAAGCTTATTAACATTAATGTGAATCACAGTTTGCCTCTTCAAAACTGCTTAGATCTTGAAACTGCCACTGAACTGTGAAAACTGGGAAGATGCAGAACATTATAGTTTAACAGAGTTGTTGTGGGTTTTTTTTTCCATTCCTTGATGTCTGTCACTGGTATAAGTTTGCATAATTAAGACTTGCTTTGTCCCTGTGGCACTACCAATAGGTTTGTCAGAGACAAAATTCTCTGACTTTTAGTTTACAGGATGGTCTGAAGCAACACAAGTCTATATTATAATCCCTTTAAATACAGAGTGTTTCAAAAAGATGGACCCAATTTGTATTGTGGCTTTGAAATTGGGTCCATCTTTTTGCAACACCCTGTATATTGGGCTTGATATTAGAGAGTTCTGTTAAGATTGCTGCAAACACGCTACTGCTAGTGATCTGGGGTTTGTTTGAGTGCGTTGAATAGTTTCTGAGCAAGTAACATTGCTATTTAAATAATGACATTGTATGATAGCTTAGCAGTTGATCAAAGTATAGTTTCAAGCCCATCAAAATTTATTTCAGGGGCCCACTAGGGGATAGTTTTTGCTGCCACCACAGATGTAAGTGTCCTTTCTATTGGTAATGCCATTCCTCCCCCTTTCTAAGACAACTGGAGAAAATATATGCCAAGCTGAGATGAAATTTTAAACAGTTATTGATGATGAAATTTAGAAGCACATTGGAAAATATTTTAATCTAAGCTTATATTTTCCAGTGGTTCTAATCCTTAGAAACTACTAGTTGATTTATCTAGAGTCAGGTTTTCTTTAAGAATAAAAGTCTAAATTCAGTTTTGAAAACTATCTTGACTTTAACATGCCTGTGATGTTTTTTAGAATGCCACTTTGTATTTACTTCTCATAAACACTTATCTGTTACAGGGGGCTCAAAATCAGAAATAGTGCATTCAAGGAGAAAAGGAAAGATTACTGTAGTTTGTATAAAAATTATTTAGGCTGGGTACTGGGAAGAATACTGGGACAGTCTTTTGAGGGACTGGTCTACAGTGTACGTGGTCCTCTGAATACAGGTAGTTGAAACAGTAGGTGAACACACCCTTGCATTCCTCCAGTTTTATGAAAAGAAGGCATGAAAAATCTAAACTGCAAAATCGTAATGTTTATTTCTTGATACAGTCATTTTCATTGATAAGAAAGAAAATAATTCACTATACTGGCTTTGATCAGAAGAAACAAGCAAATGCCGCATTCCTCATAGGCTCCTACGCAGTAAGTATTTAAATTTTTACATTACATCAGCTTGCTAAATGTGTTCCTTTTTTCATACTCATTTTTTAAAACAAGATAAAAACAGTTAATTTGTCTTGAACAATCTTTCTAATAATGTATTTTATAGTAAGGTATCACATACTAATACAGTTTTTAAAGTGTAGCAAGTATGTGAATGGAGTTGTAAGGTATGGGGTTTTTTCTCTCTACTACAATCTGTGCTCCTAAGTAATAACAGCACCACTGAAAAAAAAATCTTTATGAATATTTTAATGTAGAAAAAATGACTGCTTCTTGGTGTTTTTCCTTTCCCCCACCCACACATACTCTCTTTTTTTAAAATAGAGAAATATTATCTTGCATGAAGTACAGTATATAATTTCCAATTGCATGCATGTTGAAATATACCTTTTCTTCCTTGGCTACTGCTTTTCTAATGTCAGGTGATCTCTTCAATTAACCCAGGAGGAGGAGTGAGATAGTGTGGTAGGTTTAGAGCCGCTATAAGGCCTGGGGATATGCAAGGTAGCTGAAAATGTACTGAGCGAGGTCCCTGACTGCAGAGGGGAAAATGACTGGCTTTACACCACAATTGCTTCTAAAGAATCCGTGTTTCATGCACAAAAGTGCAGTCAAGAATTGAAATGTGGAAGGCTTCAGAAGGAAAGATGTGATGTACCATATTCATATTCTGCTTTGACTTGTAACACACCTCGGTTGTAACCATCTCTCTTGTTTACTGAGTAATGAAATTAAGTGGGGACCTATCTGTTCTTTGATGGAGATCTGAGGGCTCAGAGTGCATGTAGCCTTAGGTCATTTGTATTTATTAGCTGCAAGGATGTACAGTACTTGCTGTGATGCTGGCGGTCTTCTTGTTGCCTTTCTACATCATGCAGGAGGTCCATTTCCTGCTCCCCAGGGTTTCTCTGTGTCTATTTTCTACAGTACTTATTACAAATTAAGAAATAGATTTCAAAATGTGTCACTCTTGGTATTATTTGAAACGCAGACACACAGGAATGTTGCTGTTGACCTTTGCGTTCTTAATCCACATGGAAACTGGCAACATATGAGTTACTAAATTTGTTTCCAGTTAAAGCATTGTGTTGACAAAACAGCTTCAGCTTTTAGGAAAACTACTTCTTCATAGTTACTGACTTGATCATAACAGAGGCCCAGAAAGCAAGAACGGATTGGCTTCACTTAACAGCCATTATTTGAAAGGAGGTGAGTTTTGGTTTTCCCTAAGCTTTTGTTCTGAATATATGTGGTAGCATAGTGCAGTGCAGCAGCTGGCATTTTGAGCAGAACCCATGGTATGGAAAATTAACTAATGGCAAAACAATCTGATACAAAAATACTGTGGTTGACAATGTAAAAGTATACAAAAAACCTAACACAAATCTTATTTCTGGTAATCCGGTAGTCTTACCATACTGCAATAGCAATATGCAGTTGAAGGGGAGTGCTTGGATAGACTGGAATAAAGATCTAAGGTTAATATGGATAGATTATGACAGTCCAAAGTAGGGTAATTAAAAATGGAGGCTGTTCGACAGAGGAGTAGACAGTTTTTGCTTCAGAGATCTGTAGTGAAGGGGGTGGAAGTTGCAGAGTATAGAAAGGATGCTATCACAGATCCAGCTGAAATATGACATGAGATCATGACTGACAAGCCAAGGCATGTGGGAGGGCTGGTTATAGACAGCTGGCATATGGCAGAAGGAAACTAGTCAAAACCATTGCTAATTTCCAGAGTTCTAAGACTTGTGCTTAAGCTATTGCATTGTACAGGTTGAATAATTCTGCATTTTACCTTGAAGACCCATGGCAAAGTGAAGCACTATGTGAGTATCAGTTCCCTCCTTGAGTTGGAGGTTGTCTGTCTTGCATAACCTCAAGTGCTAAACGGTGAGGTGGCTCTAGCTTAGATGCTGATGCAACAGAGTTTGGCTTTGGTACTGCTTTTTCTATAAAGTAAGGTACAGTTTCCTCCCAGATTGTGGTGGGAGGGAAGGAAGATCACAGAAGGAAGACTGTGCCCCTAAGGCTTCTTCCCCTGGTGCCCTTTGATGATCTTTCATGACAGGGCAGGCTTAATTACAGCACTCATTGCTGAAGTGTTCAGACATACATGTCCCACATTTTTGCTTTCTGCAGGGAGAATTGAATTGTTCTTTATGAGGCAAGAAATGGTATAGGATGTGTTCAGAATGCATGATAAATATATGTCTATAAGCATGTTTCCTGATTTGAAAGGAAATACATTAAGGCCTTTTTTATTTTAAACATAGGCAGGCTTAAGTATCCATCTACTTCTTCAGTTCAGAGTGCTTTGCTTCTTGATGAAGAAGGATGCATCCAGCTACTGGTCAAAACTTTTAGAAGCTTTTCTGTAATTTTAGTTAATCAGACTGTGTCCTGCTGGAAATGCTTTTTCCTGCTTGAACTAAGTACCATGATTTCATTTCTGACGCCTTACGGTGTAAGTGCTAGGTTCCCACTGTATTTTGTTTTCTGTGAGTTGAATGTGTTTTCTTGTTTGGTTTTGGTTTTTTAGCTTCATGGTGTGTTCCCATTTCAACAGTTTACCATAGGTTGAGGATCTGCATGGCAATGCATCAAGTTGGAGGAGTTCAGGTGGGAAGACCAAGGAAGTAGAAAGAGATAGTAGCCTTCTCAGAGTTACTCATGAAAATGGTGTTTGTCTGCATGTGCTGTAAGGCTGTTGGTAACTTCAGCATAGTTTTGCTTTCAAGGTGCTCTGTAGATGCAAGTGTTTTAAGTTACTTGTTAGGAATAACAGGCTGCGAGGTTTTCAGAAATAGCACAGACACAGTAAGTGTGTGTGCTTTCTGGTTTGGTTCTCCTTTTTTTTTATAACACAGTCACATTTTAACACATATTAAACTATAATGAACTGTATATAACTAGTTCTCCTTTAGAACTTGTTTGTCCTCATAAACATTCAATAGTTTGCTAGCAACTTCTGAGCCTGTCATTTTAATGGCTTGTTGACCTTACATTTGTATTCTTAAGCTGAATATTATTTAAATTGGGATGTGTTAGCATGATTTATCATTCAACATGTGTAAATATATGTGTGTGTATATGTATATTTTGTGTGGATATCCTCATTATGACTACTAAGGCAATTATGAAAGTCTTCATTAACTGTGGTGAAGTGTAAGGGCAGCTGTTAGTGTTTGGGTTTACAAGCAAAGTCTGTTCTCATTCTTTTCTTCACAGTCAGTATGTTTTAATGTTCTCCCCCTACCTCCCATGCCCTTTCATCTAACTTGTATTTCTTTCCTCTTCAGTGAAGATAGTTTCTGAACTCTCCGGGCTACACACTTCTTTCTCCCCATCCCACATCTGCTGCTTCCTTCCAGGTGTACTTTGATGTGACAGCACAGCCTAACTCAAGCTACAGGGCTCTTCAGTATAGCATGACCTTAAAAGTGAAGAAAAAAGTTTTCAAATACAGTGTTATATGTGTAGTTTTAGAATAAGATAATTTTTAGAGTAAACCTTAACAATTTAGATCTTAATCCCTTTACTGTTTATCTTCCATCTATTTTAATTCCGTATTCGGTTTCATTTTTACAGATGATATACTGCATAATGGGAATAATATTATTCTGTGTAGATTAGCATAAATGCGGCATGTTCAGCCACACAAAGGGTAGCCAGAATTCAGTGTTTGGGTTGAATGTTTACTCTTTGTATGGGCGGAGGTGGTGAGGGGAAAGGAGGAGCGGGGGAACCCTTTGTTCTTCACCTTTTCAAGAGAAACTGCTTTTCCTTGGAAGCTGTCTGCACTGTTCAGGTCTTACCACTCTACCAAAGCAGCAGTGATCTTCTGAGTTGATCTCTACAGTGGCTTCTCTTGATTTTCACCAGGACTTGGCTATGGGTGAGGAAAGTCTGCTTCTTCCATCATTGCTCCTTCTGTATTAAGAAAGAAAATGTACCTTATGTGCCCTGTCCACCCAGTTCCCAAGCTCCCCCCTCTCCCCTTGGCTGCATTAACTTAGTAACAGTGTTTTTTTTCTCAGGCCTGGCACTAATTATGTACTTGGAGGGTGACCCTCCAAGGGTACCATCCCATCAACTGCTGTAATTCAGGTCATCTTCTCCAGGACTCATCTCTGTACTTTGTCTATTTTCTCATCTTCTTTCTTCAGGGTAAGCAGCATTTCCTTCATCCGTTCTGATCTGTAGTACTGTTTTTTTGCCTTTTAAATTTGTTAGTGTCCTTCCTAGGTGTGGGCCTAATGCTGGGTAGAAACTGGAGGTTGCAGAAGCAATTAGCACCCATCTGTGGGATGTTGAACTGCACTGTTCCTACTGTGACATTGCAGAATTTTCTCTGGCTAAGCTGTGGGAAAGCAGGCGAACCTGCTTGTTGTTTAGTGGCCCAGGCTGAGTGGTGGTAAATGGGTAACTGCGGCAGCGCTCAAATTGCAGGTGGGTAGACCATGTTTACCTTCAGCTACATTTTGGTGAGAGGCGCCTGTGCTTGACAAGTGAGTGACAGGAGATGAGATGGACAAAGTACTAGCCCTTCATTTAAGTAAAAGTTGTCTTGAGTCTTTTTGGCTTTCTCTGTGTTTGTGTCTCTAAAAAGCTACCTTCTCTGAATTGTGCTTGGGAAATTGTGATTAGCCTTCGTGACAGCAGCTTTTCCTGCTGTTTGTGCTAGATTCTTCCTCACGATGTTCTTACCAGACTGCTTTTCTCCATAGGATAAGAAGGGTCAGTCTTTGAGGGTCCCTCACTACAGTACTGGCTTGCTTTCTTAGCTGTTGTGAAGTGCTGATGTGTCCAGCTCCATTAGTTCCCAGCTAATAGGGTTTTCTGTACCTCACTTCCACTGTTGAAAAGCTAACTGGAAGTTTCTTGCTTTTTTTTATGATGAACAAAGAGAGTTGCCAGACACAAGCAGTTTTAGCCACTTGTTGGTTGTGTTTCTTCTAATGAAGAGACTGTTGGCCATGTGTGCATTTCCTCAGGACATGGCAAATACATACAGGAAGGCTTTTATTCTTACATATTTCTACTTTAATTTTGCTGTATTTAACCTTTTCTTCTAAGGCATATTGATAGAAAATTTGATATAGTAACTTACTAGTATAGCGAATGGAGGTTTTAATGAAATAAAATACTTAACACTTTTAAGTTATAGTAAAATTACACATGTGTGAGCTTGTATTTGAGTCTGGTCACACAGAGCAGTAGTTATTTGTATTTGTTCCAAGTGGGTGGGTTCTGATTATTTGCAGTTTACAGCAGTTCAGGCTATTTTGGGTGAGTGACATTTTTGGAACATAGTTGTATCACATGGAATTTGCTTGCAAGCAGTTTAAAATGAATTGTCTCATTATTTTCTTGCTTTTAAGTCAGTATGGGTGGTAAAATGTGTGATTTAGGTAGCAACCTTAAGTAGATTTTGCAGTTGAGCATGAGCAGGTGGATAAATTTGATTACACTATGCACATCATAGATGTGAATTTCAAGTGCTATTTTCAGGCTTGAGTTGATATAGTTTATAACAGTGCAGCATACTCAAGCATCCCATTTAATTTTCCTGAAATAGCAACAAGTTATGTCATAGATTATTATTATCAAACATGTTTTGTCTTGCATGCAGCATTACTGTTTCACTTGGCAATCTCATATATTGAAGGTTAAGATGCCTTTTTTCAACCAGAGCCTCTTTTCCTTTTCTACCAGAAATACTTCTAATCCTTCTGTGAATACTGTTTTCATGGTTGTAACACTAATCTAGGAAACCTTTGTTTAAAAATAGGACTGGTTTGAAAACACTAATATGAATCAGACAATAATATGGCTTGCTAAAATAGCTGTCATTCCATGGCTGATTTTAAATGCTCATAAATAAAGACTGGGTCACCCAATCCTGCAAGCCCTTCTATTTCATTCAGTGAACATTGTAGCAGCTATTTGACTACACAGTGATGTTGGCAGGAGCAGTGCTTGAGTGCACCTTTCCCAATACTCAACGCCTGGATGGTTCTTGACCATTCACAGAGCTGCCTGCAGTCCCTTAATTAGAAACAGATGTCCTAAATGAAAAGGATGATTAGAACAATGTTAATGGTTCAAATGCTAATTGCAAATTTCTGGCTGTATTTTGAAGTTCAGCAGGACTTTTTTTTATGTGCATAAAGAAAGCAAATTTCTAAATTGTTGTTATACAAGTGATTACACAGTGTGATGAAATGGTATGTTATTTTGGCTTGAAAGAAGTCAGTTCCTTATAGTAACAATTTTCCTGGAAGGCACTTACGTAAAAGATTTGTAAAGGATTTTAAGAGTTTTTCCCTCTGTATATTTGTGAGTGTGTGTATGAATACTATCTGCACTTGCACGTGATTGTAGGAATATTCTAAAACCGATGCAGCTGTACTTGTGGATGATTTACTTCAGGACTGCTACATTTTTTATTTTATTTTTTTTAATATTTGCCTGACCTGCAGGAAAGGAGACCCTTGGGAAATTGATGTAAATTTCTAGTAGACTTTTCTCCATTTTTTCCATTTGAATGCACAAAAACTATCCCAGAAAATGCCTGCTTCTGTTAAATAATGGTTAATATCATTGCTTGAAATTTGTTTTGGTATTTTTCATCTTTTTAATAGTACTTCTTGGTTGCTTTATTGGCGTTAACTTAGAATCATAGAATTGTTTAGGTAGGAAAAGGCTTTAAGATCATAAAGTCCAACCAAAAACCTAACACTGCTAAGTCCATGACTAAACCGTGTCCCTAAGTGCCACATCTAGTCATCAGTAGAAAATAACTTTATTTGTGAAAGTTTCTATCATCTTAAAAAGCACAGCAGAAACATTACTTACTATCAGCATCTGGACAAACTGGTTTCAACTGTTGTATATTTTGATTTCTGGAGGTTGGCTTTTCCAATTTCCCCTCCTCCCCCAGTACATACCTCATGAACTTACAAATATATCTTTGTTTTGCTGTTAATCAGATTAACATTTCCATTCTCTTTTTTTCTGAAACTTCAGTTCTGCTTACTGACTTAGAATGTCCTCTCTTTCAACACTTCTGTCTACTGCAGGTCTCTCTGATCACTTTTACTTTCTCTCATTTACTAGCTTTTAGTCCTTTGTTCACCAACACCATTCCAATGAAACTGTTCATCTTTAAGGCTTTAGTGGCCTCCTCCTGGTCAGAAACAGCATTATATACAGTTGCATATATAGTCATGTAACTATATTACAGTTTCAGTTTGTGTCAGGAGTATGTTTTGAAGTGAATCTTTCCTTAAACCTTGTTCGCTGCATTTTGGTTCACTTCATGGAGCAATCTAGGAGTGCTCCCAACAGGTAATGAGTGCTCAGTACACAGGACCAGACTAGGGCTAGCTGTTAAGGTTAAAAGCTGCTGGAAGTGTATAGTGCAGATGTCAGATCTTCTGTGCTGGTTCACAGTCTACAGATGTATTTCTGCTGGTGCATACTACTTCATAATGCAGAAGTGGCCTTTGCTGCCTTGATGTCTGTTGCTTCCCTGGGCTTCACTGCTCCTTCCCTCACTCCTTCAGCCTTACCTGTTTCCATGTCTGGAATTCGGTTCATCCACAACCTCAGCCCAGGCTTACCCATGTTCAGACTCCATCCAGCTTTGCTTGCATCCAAAATTTCCAGCTGGTGCTCTTTTATGATCTTAAGCTGTGACAGAAACTGATCCTGTCTCCACTTCAACTGTCACAGCTTCCTATGTTGTGTTACTGCCAGGATACTTTCCTTGTGAAGTAAGTATCTGTTTATGGTCTTTCCCATTCTGTGTAGAGACTGAATGTCATTATTCCCTTTTGAAGCACTCTACACCATTTTACCTGTCCAGATATCCTCATACTAACCTAATTTTTTTTTAAACCACTTTTCACTGAGAACATCACCTGACCATTTCGTCAACTGCTGTCTCCACAACTGTTTACGTGTTGTATCTTGTGTGTGTAGTAGTGTCACAGGTGAAGTGTTAGCAGGATCTCTATTTATTTCAGAAAATTCTGAGAAATCCAACTCAAAGAGCATCCTTCTTCAGTGAATATACTGTATATTGCTTCAGTTTTACAGGAAGTACTGCTTGTTTTTGCCTAGTAGCTTGCCCATGTTGCAAAAATGCCATCTTCTTGCAGTGTTCTTTTTGTACATACTAAACGATGGTAGACATTGGATTTTTGTGTCAATATCAGATTGGCCTTTTTAAGTGTCCTTATATATAGTGAGTGTTTGTATAACTATGTTAATGTCCATACACATGTGAATGCATGCTCAAATGCTGTTTCGAGCAATCTCACTGGTAATTTCAGAAGTTTGATCTGTGCTTAAGAACTAACGTGTTTCAGTATACCGTAACATTATTTAGAGTTATTTTAATACAACAGTTAATGGTATGGAAAAAACTTACCTCTTGCAGCTGTTACACTTGTAAACAAGTGCTTCTGCATTGAAGCTTGGTTTCATTAAGAAACTGGTAAAAGCTCAGCTGACACAGGAGAAATCCTTGGCCTTTGTGAGCTACATGCGCTTACAGGATTAGTTAGTGATAGCTGCATTTCTATTTGCCTGTTGTACAAGTAGTACTCCCTGTGTATTTCTCAGTCTTACAGCACTGAATCCCAAGTTTTTTCCAGGTGACTCACTTCTGGCTACAAACTGTTTCTGCTGTTTAATTACTCTCTGTTTGCTAATGCCATTTCATGTCTGATTTGTAAGTTTTTCTGTGGCAGGGCGAAGCCAGGGACAAGCAAGCAGTGCTAGATTTATATGGTTGATAGTGATATGTGTTCACTGTGCTGCAAGATGCAAAGTATGACTGCATCAAAGTACAGAACTTGAAATTTCTTGGATCATAACCTTGTATCCAATTCAGGCGATGAATGTGCCTGCAGAATAGAAGGTGAACGCTGGCATCAAAGAAGCAGCTATTCAATGATATCTTGGGAGCTTTTAAAGTCTCTTTTCTGTTCCAGGTGTATGCTTGCAAATATAAATGCAAAAGTGACTTATCCCACCTCAGTGAAAGCACACACCAAAAAAGCCAGTTTTAATTACTTAACTAAACCACTTAAAACAAGACATGTTTTTTCTTTGCAAATTTCACAGGAAGAATACTCAGAAAATACTTAACACAGTAATCGATCAGAGAAACAAAAGCAGCCAGCTATTGCCATGTATGTTTTAGGTGTCTGTTGAGGATACATTTTCAAGCTGGGGTTTTGGTTTGTTTTTTTTGGCAACACCTGTTCTACCTCACATTCTGACCCTGCAGGAATGTGTGTGTGTGTAAAGGATGTTGAAGGTATTTTAAGCCATTTGTTCAAACTGGCTTTGCAGCAGCATCAAAGAAATAGAAATGCAAATTTTTGAAAGAAAAAAATGTCAAAAGCAACAGAAAGCAAAAATGCCACAATGAGATTTTTGGGTTATGTTTTAAAAACCTCTAAGGAAAACATCATTAATACGAGAGATGTAAATAATTTTGCTGAGCACTTACGAAAAAAAAGCTTTGTGTAGTTTGTTAAAACTTAGTTAATGCACTTTTAAAGTATTAAATTGAAATTACTGATTATTGACCTGTTAATGACAGCTTGTTATTAACAGGTGTTATCTCTTGGCCATGCTGGGGGCAGTGTTTGATGGTATTGGAAGACATGATTTGCATAAAAGAGGAGTTTTACAGTGTTCTTTAAGGAGACCTTAGTGTTATAGAGGCTATCCAAGAGGGATCAGGCATGTCATGGTGGAAGACCATATGGTATTTGTTGTGAGTTGGTTCCTTTGTAAATTCTCTTCTAAGTGTTTTTGACAGTAGAAAGTTTGATATGTAATGCTTCAAGTATGTTACTTCATTCTGTTCTTAGGATTTTGCATCTGAAGCTACAGATTATTATTTTTTTTTCTTTTATGGCATCTGGATTTAGTTACTGGATATTGTCTCATCAGTGCAAAGGAGGGAGTACAGGATTTGGAATAATGCAAATGTACTGCTGTAGGAAAATCAAAACATACACAAATTACTGTTTTAATCTTGTCGAGCGTACACACTGTTTTGTAGACCAGATGATTCATAGCTTTGCTGATATCTCTGTGAGTTTTTGTGTTTTGATTCACATCTTAAAAGCATAATAAAAAAACTATGAAAATCTACAAACTGGTCTAGCAGAGTTTCAATAGAAACATGGAAGAATCCAGAGAGACAGAAGCTTTTTCACTGTAGCCTATAGCTGTACAACTGCTGCACAGATATATAAAATTTATTTAAAGATATATATTCCTCTGGATTGACCAGTATATTAGATTGTTTACATTAGTTTTATTGCACACTTGCATACATGTGTTCTTCATGCCACTCTTTCCCAGGACTTTTGAGCTCTGTGATAATTAATTATGCCTGCTGTAGTAAACAAGTGACTTGAAGTTATTACTATCAATCTTAATATTTTTATTTTATTTTCTGTCTTTTTCCACAAAAAATAGATACTATACCTGAGAGAATCCCCAGAAGATGTGTACAGGCTTCTACTGGCTGGAAGCATTTCATATATTCCTTTCAGGTAAGTAAGTTGTTATAACTACCTGTACCTTGATATTTTGAAGAAAAATGTAGCATTTAGCAATACCAATTTGGGAGAGGGGTGTGTATGTTTGCTGAAAAAACCTGCGTCAGCTTTGAATGCAGACTGCTGAACAGAGGTGTTAGCAGCTGGTACTGAAGTGGACTGACAGAAGGTGAAGAAGCCATACTGCTTTGTATGCAGTCTCGAGCTTTTTGATTTACATTGCTTCTCACTTGGCAATCTGATTTTGTGCCAGTAGTTGGTAGTTAAACGTATCAAAATATCTGTCATTCATCACAAATGGCTTGTTCTAGCACTCCATTTTTCCCACTTGTTGAATGTATGCAGCAACCTGCAAATACCGTTTTGTGCATAAAGAATACTAGCTAACTTCAAGTATCTAGCATAACTTTAAAGTATTTCTTTTTACCAATGAGGAAATCTGTAAAACCATTGGTTCATGGTTGCTTGACCCCGAGGGATTGTAAGCCTAGCCATTTCAGACCACAGACTTCTCTTTGTGGTATGTGCTGTGCTGCTTAATGTAGCAAATAAAGTCGATCTGTCATGCAGAGGAACAACTTCTTAATTTCTTCCAAATAAGAGTTTCTAAAAGTTGGACTAAACTAACATGCAGTAAAGAATGGCGGAAAAACTTTTTAGGAGTCAGGTTTACTGTCCAAATCAACTTTGTGCCACTGAACACCACCCTCTGAGCTGGGCCATTCAGCCAGTTTTCAATCCACCTGTCTGCTTGACGAGCCCACATATCACTGGCTTGTCTATGAGGATCTTATGGAGATAATGTCGAAGGCCTTACTGAAGTTCAGGTAGACAATATCCGCTACTCTCCCCTCATCTACCAGGCCGGTCATTCATTGTAGAAATTTATGACACTGGCCAAGCATGACTTTACCATGGTGAATCCATGCTGACTACTTCTTATGATTTTCTTGTCCTTAATATACCTGGAAATGGTTTTCAAAATTAGCCTCCATCACCTTTCTGGGGATTGAGGTGATGCTTCCTTACCTGTAGTTTCCTGGGAATTCCTTCTTGCTCTTGAATTTGAGGGTGACGCTTGCTTTCCAGTTGATCAATGGTTCCCCCAGTGATCAATCAGAGATATTGAGAGCGGCCTTGCAATGACCAGCTCCCTCAGCTCTGGTGGGTTCATCCCATCAGTACTCGTAAACCTAGGTATGTCCAGTTTGAGGAAGTGTTCCCTAACCTGATCCTCTACCACCAAGAGTACATCTTGCTTACTCCAGCCTTTCCCCTTGGTTTCTGGGGCTTGGGATTCCTGAAGGCTGGTCTTGCTAATAGACTGAGGCAAAGAAGGCATTCAGTACCTCAGACTTTTCCATGTCCTGTGTAAGCAAGTCCCCTGTGTCTTTGAGCAATGGGCCCACATCTTCCCTAGTCTTCCTTTTGTTGCCTATGTATTTAGAGAAGCCCTTTGTTTTCTTTGGCGTCTCTGGACAGATTCAATTCCATTTGAGCTTTAGCTTTCCTAGCTTCATCCCTGGATGCACAGATAATGTCTCTGTATTCCTCCCAGGTTACCTGTCCTTGTTTCCACCTTCTGTAAGCTTCCTTTTTGTGTTTGAGTTTGGACAGGAGTTCCTTGTTCATCCACGCAGGCCTCCAGGCATATTTGCCTGTTTCATATTCATTGGGATGAACTCCTCTTAAGCTTGAATGGGGTGATCTTCGAATATTAACCAGCTCCTATGGCCCCTCTTCCCTGCAGTGCCTTATCCCATGAGACTCTTCCAAACAGATCTTTGAAGAGGTCAGAGTCTACTCTTCTGAAGTCCAGGGTTGTCAGCTGGCTCTTCACCCTCCTCCCTGCCTTCAGGTTCATGAACTCCACCATCTCATAGTCACTGCGGCCAAAGCTGCCTTTGACTTTTACATCCCCAGTGAGCACCTCCTTGTTGACTAGTATAAGGTCCAGTAGAGCACTGTTTCACATTGCTTTCTGTATCACTTCAAGGAGGAAGTTGTCACCAGTTCACTGCAGGAGCCTCCTGGATTACTCATGTCCTGCTGTGTTGTCCCTCTAACAGATATCGTAGTGTTTGAAGTTCCCCAGGAGGACCAGGGCCTGTGGTTGTGAAGCTGCTCCTGTCTATCTGTAGAGGGCCTGATCCACTTGTTCTTCCTGTCTGGTGACCTAACAGACACCTACTACAATGTCATGTCACCTTTACCTGTCCTCTCCTCCCCTGCCCACCCCGCCCCACCCTCCCCCGATTCATTAGGAAGGAAAAGGATACAAATAAATTGCTGAGGTAGACATCAAGGTTCTTCAGAAGTTGTTCTTCCTCTCAGTTGAAATTTGAACATGATTTTTTTTTTACTTTTTTGAAACATTAATGATCCTCTGCTGATGAGGGCTGCATGGTCTCAAAAGAAGGTGCTCTGCCAAGACATTCTTTGATGTAGATTCAGTTTAACTTTATGTTTTGACTTGACTGTAGCATTCCTGTAGAACACTTATTCTATGGTGCTTATGTAATCTAAGAATGGTCATGTACTAAGAACATGCTATTCCTGGATCAACAGAATTTTAAAAATTGTAGTTGAAAGAAGGGGATTTAGTGAAAACCATTTTCTCCTCATATTTAAGCATAAACTGTTTTATGTATCTTAAAGTCTTTTAATATATCTACACAAATACGTATCTTGACAGTTTTATTAAGAAAATGCTGTTCACTTACACATAGAGTGCATGTGCACAGCATCTTTTTTCTTTTAAACTGAGTTGAAGAAATTTGCAGTGTATTACAATTTGACTTTTTTGAAAGTGTATCTCAGAAGAAAATGTTCTAAGACTGTATGATAAATATGATACTAATTTAGGCATTACCTTTTGCCACAAGGGGTTTGTATTGTCTGTTCTTTGTTGACATGAAGACTGAAACATGCCAATTTCAATGTTCATGTCAGAAATTGAACACAGCAGTTCTACCAAAACTATATTTGGAGTAATCTTACTCCTGGGTCACCTGTTGACATAATTTATTTTATGTTTTGTTATTTTAAGATGCACGGTGGGGGGGAATGACATAATCATTTGACATAATTATTCATTGTAATAGTAATTACCTTGAAGCATTTTTAAAAGGTGTTTTAGAGAAATATCTTCAATTGCTTTCACTTGGATTGAACGGTAAAATTATCCCATTTTTGGTCATCATATGTTATAGGGATGCTTCCTTTGGTACTTGCAGTTTTCATCTGACGTTGCTGGACTGTTTTCATGCAATAAACAAGGTCAGTAAAACAATATTGCGAAAGGTCAGCTAAATATTTCCCAGCAGAAAAAGAAGGCTTAGAAAGCTAGGATCCAATTAGAGCTGTGCGGTAGTGGATTTTCTGATTGTTGCATATCTTATTGTGTATTATGCATTGTAAAAAAAATTTCTAGATGCAGCATCCATAGAAGTCGACTGATACTTTATGTAATCAACTAGTGAAGATTTTGAAGAAGGAATTTTGAGTTTTATGTATGTAATCTTTCAGGACAGTCATTCATACCTCTGATCCCTCAGAGTTGTGTGACAGGTTTATTATATGCTCCCCTGGTATTATATTTTAGGCTGAAAAATGGCCTTTTAAAGTGGTTTTGAATTGGTTAGTGTTACTTTATAGGCACTTTCAGCATGTGCTAACAACTTCAAGTTTTGCTTTAGTAATACAAATAAAACAAATGTTAGGAGGCAGGTGTGGGGGGGTTTTTTAACTGAAATTTATCATAACGTAGTGTTTTATAGAAATACAGTGATGAAGTAACATGTCATTGAAGGACAGGGGAATTTGTATGCATACTTTTTTAGTCTGTATGAATAGCGAAATGGGGAATATTGCAGGTCTCTGCCCTACTACCATCTTTTGTGTTACAGGTATCTCTGCAAAATACTGGGTTTTTTTACTGATTAAGCCAGCTTCTTGCAGATTTCTGATTTTCAGCTTTCTTGGATGTTTTGGCATTGGCTGCTGTATGCCAAGAGTGGTGAATTGCTATTCTTCTTAGTACCAGTGAACAGCAAGGAAAACCAGAGAAGATTTTTCAATGAAAGAGAAGATTAGAATACAGTATTTTAAGTATCTGGAGATACGGGATTATCTGTGTTTGTGCTTCCTGATTTAAGAAGTGGGTAAACTGCCAGTTACCCAAATTTTAACACTTTTTATCCAGTATTAAATATAAGGGTTGTAAATATTTACGGGACATCGGGGACTATACTAGGGTCTGCTTAGGATGGTGTGTCTGCAATCAGTTTAAAATCAATGAAGATAGTAGCATCATAATGAGAGCAAATGGCATTCAAAAATATTTGCAATCCTTGAATGTAGACTTTAGAATGTATTCATCATTTCAGAAGATATTTTTTGCCAATTATTTTTCTGTTTTCTATTTTGTAATAGCAGTAGTAAAAAGACTGAATGATTCTGCAGTCTGTAATTTTGTAGTGATTAGATGAAAACAGAAAGGAAAATCTGCTTGTCTAACTTCACTTATGTTAAAATTTACAATTTTGTTTTGAACCAAGACTGAGTTGATCTGGGTTTTTTTCAAATATATGAAGAAATCTCTCTGAAAGAGTAGAACAGGTATTAAGGGGCTTTTAGTAACCTAGAAGAGTGATAAACTGACCTCATTGAAAAGATGCCGTCTTTTGTTAACAGCTGTATTCTGAATTTTAGGCTTTGCAGTATGGTTTCCTGGATTTCAATACATTTGATGTAAATGAATATGAGCATTATGAAGTAAGTGTTCGGTATCAATCATCTGATTAGTTTGCTGTTACCACTGCTAAAATGGCGATTTATAATATGTGCTATTTTTTTGTAGTATTAGGTTCCATTTCTGTTTTGTCTCTTCAAACTCTGATAGTTAAATAAAGGTGTGTGGTCAGAGAATATTAAAATTCAGATTTAAGCATAGTCAGCCTCAAACACCAGGGGGAAGCAGAAACCAAAATGGAAGTAAATACTTTTTTCTGTTATTACTAAAGCCCTGGAAGATGACTGAAGAGTGGGTATCTGGCCAGCTTTTAGAGGTCATGCATATTCTTGAGCAGTCTTGATGAGAAAATCAAGGGTATAAAAGTCCAAGTCTAACTGAATTCTGTAGAGCAATTGAAGTATGTATCTGTGCACACGTGGCAAAGGTATAATAACACTCTTTGAGGTAAAGAAGAAAACAGGGCTGGGAAACTCCAAGCCTGTAAAATTCACTTTGGGGTATGGGAAACGAATGTGACAATGGAGGACTACAATGCTTGACTGACTGTATGCTGTCTCAGAAATGCAAAACTGCCAGTTATCTATAAAGAGAAAATTTAGTGTTCTTAAAATGTAAAAAATCATTATTTAAATTGTGAACAGAACTAAGGCCAAGGTCATAATTTAGGTACCTATGAAAAATTAAAAATTGGAAGTTGCCCTTCAGATGAAGGTCATGAGTTGTGTTGTTCTAAAACCCTAATTTAGAAAGTGGAGAAAACAGACAAGAAAGGTGAGATTAAGAGCATCTATCTAACATCCTCCCAATGGAACAGAAAGCAGGTGACTAATGTAACTTCCTTTGGCAAAAGTTGTACAGCACTTCTGTCTAGCATGCATTTTGAAACAATAAGGAAAAGCCTGAAAATACAGGGATAATGATAAACCAAGCATTTTCTCTTGACAGAGAGCAGAAAATGGAGATTTTAACTGGATAATACCAAACAAATTCATTGCCTTCAGTGGACCTCATTCAAGAAGTAAAATTGAAAATGGTATGCTTAAAAAAGGAGGTGGGGGACGCAAGCCCACTGCTTTCTTAGTTGATTGTTATCAGTAAGAACAAGCTTTAAAAAGTTTTCCTCAAACAGTGTGTTTTTTCCTTGGCTCTTTTTCTTTTATAAAAACCCTGGCAGTAACATTTTAATGCTTGGTTTAATTGTATCTGACCCTAGGTGATTATGTTAAAATTCCATTTTCGGTTAGTCTATTTCTTTATGTTGAATGTGAGTTCTGTGTTGAAAGTGTCTCATCTCTTGTTTTTGAGTCATTATTTCTGCAGTTTGAGCCTTACTATCTTCTTTTTTTTTTTCCTTATCCTTCTTTTTTCAAATAGGCTATCCCCACCATGCTCCAGAGGCTTATTTCCCATACTTCAGGAAACATAAGGTCACTGCTATAATACGCCTCAACAAAAAGCTGTATGATGCCAAACGATTTACAGATGCTGGATTTGAGCATTTTGACCTCTTCTTTGCTGATGGAAGCACACCTAGTGATTCTATAGTTAAAACATTTCTAAATATTTGTGAAAATGCTGAAGGTGTTATAGCTGTTCATTGCAAAGGTACAGTGTAAAAACAATTTATATTACAAGTGATGCTCATAGTTGCAGTTCCTGAGATATTTTGCACTATCATTCTATTATATCTAGTTATTAATGTCTCTGGAAAACTGCAACTTTTCCATAACAAATTCTTTCTATGCTTCTGTTCTGCATTTCATCGTCTTAATTTTTTCTAAGTTCCAGAAAAATCTTCCCAGCTGCTTTCAAGAACAACACTGAGGAAAGTGAGCTTGCCAGTATTATCACTTCTTTCTGCAAGAAAGTGTTAGCA
>VZRW01009500.1:0-32992 GCA_013398125.1 Aegotheles bennettii | reverse complement strand
GTGGAATACTCGAACCTGATACCTGGCACCCAGACCCCTTTCACAACAGGGGCCTAAACTCCACCCCTTGTTCACTGGGTCTTGGCAGCAAAAGCCAATAAGATTTTGCCTGCCCCTTTCAAACTATAACACTTTTTGAAAATATCAATGTAGCTTTTTGAGGAGATTCCTCATAAAGTATTAATGTTATTCCAGAACCACAGAAATCTTTATCCCTCAGAAACCCTTTATACTAGCTGCATTGGGCATGCTCTGAATATCTGTTCCTCCAGAGTTAAGCTGTCAAGGAAAAGATATTCAGAGCATGCTCAATGCAGCTAGTAAAAAGATACAGTTTTCTGTGATTCTAGAGGAAACCCCTCCCCACACCATCTTTAGTAGTCTATCGGACATTTGTTCTCCACAAACTTTGCCTCACTAGCATACCTGATAACTCTGTAATTGAAGGAGAAGGGCCTTTTCTTAGCCTGTTTCCCTAGGACCTGCAAAGACTGCATTTTTTGTTCCTGGATTCACCATCCATTTGCTGCATATTTAACAGGATTGTACTGTGAAGTGGAAGAATTGGTAAAAACATCATCTTGACTGTTGGGAAGCAAGTACATACTTTTACTCTTCCACTGAGGTGATAAATTCAGGAATATCACTTAATTGATTATGCCTGAATATTGACCATCAGTGGTACAAGTGCTTTGTTTTAATTCAAATTAAGATGTTCTTTGATATTTATCATACTAGTAGCATTTAGACTACCTTACATTCCTCAGCCTGCTCTTACTCTTGATAAAGTATAGAATGCCGTATCCTGTTCTTAAATCTGGGCAAGGTGAGGAAAGTGCTGTGTGGTTGTTTTGGCTGTTTGGCTATACTGAAGATTTTACACTGGTGTTGATCAGTTGCTTGTTAAATGAGGGAAGGTGATGTGTGGTTTGACATTTATGGCGAGTGATTGATTACAGGAGCCACTTAGCTGGAGCTGTGCTGCTTTTCTTCACATATTCTCCAAGGTAAATAGAACTGCTTCAAGGGCCATTGCAAATAATGTTCTTTATTCTGGAGTACTTTTTGCCTGTGTTGGCTAGTACCCAGACTTGCTTATTGCAAAATTTGTCTTTCGTTGGGAACTAAAGTAAGAGATTAGTTAGAGGATGAATTGGTAGAACAACTGGTTTCAGTGCATTGTACCATCAGTTTGCAAGAAGGTGCTTTGTGAATTTTGGAAAAAAGCCAACTGTTTTATCCCATGGATAAAAACATTCTCATACTTGTATATATATTCATAGATGGATACGTAAATATAGATAGACCTACAGATATTTGTAAAGCTGATGGCTTTGGAAGATTTCCTCACTCAAAAAACATGTGAACAATGTGTTAGTAACCTTGTACATTGAAAAAAATACTTAAAAGTCTGATCAGGTTTGTTTAATAAACTAGGCAAGTAACTCTTTGTCCAAGTAACAATGTCTATAGCTGCAGTGAAGATAGGAATATAAAAGAAGCCATTCTTTTATCTTACACAGCTGGTCTTGGACGAACTGGCACACTTATTGCCTGTTATATTATGAAGCATTATCGGATGACAGCTGCTGAAACTATTGCCTGGATTAGAATAAATAGACCTGGTTCAGTCATTGGACCACAACAACACTTCCTGATGGAGTAAGTAGATTGACTATAAATTATTTCAAAAACAAACATCTTTTTATACTTCTTTTATTTTACACTTAATAATCTTTCATGTTAATTTGTTGTGCTTTGGGCTTTTTTTTCCCATGTTATGATAGCAAACAGGCAGAACTTTGGACAGAAGGAGATGTTTTCCGTGCAAAGTTGAAAGGAAACCGTAAAATTGCTGTGACAAGAATTCTGTCAGGAGTAGATGATATTTCAATTAATGACATGAGAAACAGGAGAACCATCCAAAGGGACAATGAACTGGTAAACATCTGAATAAAAGTTGTGAAAGTTGTCTTGTAAAAGTTGTCTTGTAGAAGTTGTAACTGCTGTTGAGAATCTCTCAGGTTCCAAACAAGCCTGTGGGTACAGAAAAATGATGTAAATCAGATGCTTTTCCTGTTTGCCCTTTTTGTATCAAGGGACAATGGGGGGGGGAGTGAGTTATGGACAAGTATGAAAAATGTAGTGCAGTACACAGGTGAAGTAGGAGCTTCATTATCATACTTTAGTAATTAGGTAAATATTAGAACAAAAACAGTACTCACAATTTGCAATCAAAAACACTTTTATTTTGGTTTGGATTGTCCATTACTTCATTGTGTGACTTTAAAGGGAAGGGATAAAAGGTTTTTTTCTCTTTTTAGTTTCTAAGTAATTGCAACTTCTATAATACATTTTGATGCTGCCTTTTTTTTAAAAAAGTATTGCTGTTTTAAAAAAGCAAGTGAAGGAGGAAAATGCTGTACTTGAGTGAAGATTGTACCATATGTAAGCAAAGATTTGATGTTTCCACTGTTTTAAAAGTAGAAAATGTTCTGATGCATGTAATTCATGACCCCACTTAATGATTTATGGGTTTAAAAGCAGCAAACAGAAACTTGAAAGAACAGAATTGTATTTATGCAAGTGAATTTCCTTTGATTTTATGCTGGCATATTTTCCTTTTGGGATAATTCTAACTTAAAGATTTAAAGTAAGGTTAACTCTTAAATATCTTAAGTGTCTATATTTTAATCATGGTTTATCTCTTCCCTGCCTCCACTTACCCAGTACAGTGATGAAGATGAAACAAACTGTGTAACACAAGGTGATAAGCTTCGTGCTCTGAAAAGTAGAAGGCAGGCAAAAGCTCCAAGTGCAACTCCGCTAACGTAAGTCAGTTTCTGAATGTATAACTGGCAGGGATATTTTTATCCTCTTCTTTATGCATACTTTCTTTTGCCCCTAGAAGTTTGTTTCCAAGGCTGCTTTTTACTCATTTAAAACAAGAATTATATTTACCATTTCTCTGAAGGCTTGGTGAGCTCTAAGGGGGCAGGAGAACTTGGTTAAAGAATTGCATTATTCAGTTTCTAGTTTTATGTGTTGTTTTTGATTCCAGTGGTCTGCTGTTTACAAGCTCCAATGGCATTTCTGAATGTTTTAGTTTAATCATGAACATTCTATTGTCTTTCCTGTGGTAGTATAAAAATGGAAGACTATGACTTGGTATTGTGGTGGTGTTTGATTGGCTGAAATAAGGTACGTGCTGTTTTTTGAGGTATAGTCATCTAACTAAGGAGAAGAGCTGAAAGAAGAATCTTTAGCTTCATTTCATTTCCTCTTCCTTGGAGAGGAGCTTTCCCTAAATCCTGTTGGCTTTGGGATTATGACTGGTAAATCTGGAAAGCAGGGAGTAGGCAGGGAATTTACTATTTCAGTAAATACATTCAAAAGGAGTGCATTTCTGTCAAGGAACCAGGTATGCTAGTCTATTTTAGACAAGTACTGAAACACCACCTGTAAAAAAAGTTCATCATCAACTTTGCATCTATTCTAGCTTGTAGCAACTGTAGGTAGTAAAACTTGCTGTCTGCCCTTAAATAAACTACAAGAGAATGCAAGACTTAAAAGACATACCTGAATCTCATTTGATTGCTAGGAAAGGAATGGTGACCCCTGTCTGTCAGATTTTTGCAAATAACACAGCACCAGAGTCACAGACCAAAGGCAACCTGGCTTTTGTTGTGCTGTGTTTCTGTAGGGGATGATGCTGCTGGCCTTTTTTTTAATTTTCTCCTTTTTAAAGACCAAACAGTGTCATCAGACCTTTAGAAAAACTTATGTAGTAAGAAAGTGCAGAAGGTAAAGGAATGTGTCTTTGGAAACCCTCACACATTCCTATGTAGGAATTCTGCTTTTGTTTTAAAAGATCTTCTTTTGTTCATGCTCATAATTTGCACAGGCAATCATATAAGAAACAACAGATTCAGAACAAAACCCGTACCAAACTGACATTAAAAAAAAACCCAAAACACATCACTTCAGTTACCTCGAATAGCACAGTAAAAAACAGGTGCCTTGAACATTAGTTTCTACAGCACAGAGTGTCTTCGTTTTCACTTCATAATATTTTTTAATAAGAGATACTTTGTCAGGTAATAAAGGTTGTGAAAGATTTCATTTATTGTATGTTCCATAGAATGAATGTAGACTGTATGATAATCTATTCAGAGCCATTGTCTTAACATGCAGAAAGCCTATCAACTATTAAAATACTATTCCATTGATGAAGCATTCTGCAACATGACTGTTCTAATTAAAACTGGTTGATTGTACTTCTGTAGAAGGAAAATAATTGATCTAGAGCTTATAATTGTTTTTTTATACTGTGCATTGTGGCACAGGGAGTTGGAATTTTCCTCCTCCTGTTCCCCTGAGTTATTTGTATTTCAGCTTGTACTGAAATAATTTGCTGAAAAATTAATGTATAACTTCTTACATTCTTTGTGTTACTATTACTACACCAAAATATTGCTAGGAATGTTTAGCTGCCCTGCATGAGTCAGAATTCTTTTCTACTAGAAGAGGTGTGAGTCTTTTTCCCTTCTAGTTCAGCCTGTTAAAAATAATTAATCTTGCAGTGAAATAGATTAATTTTATCTATGCAAACAAAAAGAAACTTCTAAATCTTCTATGTAAAAAAAACCAAACAAACAACAAAACAGCACCAGAAGCTGGGACAATTAGGGTCTTCGAGAGCTAGAGACATTGCTTACATTTTAAGTCGCAAGGGATTTGTGTATAACGTTTGTTAATGTTTACTGAAGTTGGTTGTATAAACTCTATATGTTTTGATGGATGGATACTTTGTATATGTTCTAATTAGCAATATTCTGCACCTTTGGCAAAGGACTCTGAATTAGTTTTTGCTACCTTGAACTCAGGAAGGTAATCTACCCTGTCACCTGGGTGTTTACATAAATTGTTTGCTCCTACAAACTGATCTGGCTCTGATCTAATGTTTTAGTATTAAAACATATGATTGTGAAGTAGGGTGTATGAATACAGGCTGATCAAACTGCATAAGAGATGGCAGCAAGTCATCAGAGATGTACTGCGCTAGCATGCACTTATTTTCAAAAGAGTGATAAGGACTTTCATTGGAATAGATGACTTTAGTGAAGATTTCAGAAAAGTTGCTTCGATTTCAGCAACATGTGGATACTGCATTTAGCAATTTGTGGTTGCATGGAATGTTACAGTCATAGAAAGTAAGAAAATGCTTGGCAAAGTTATAGAGCAATATGCTTTTGAAGAACTTAAAACAAGCTAAAATGCACCAATGGCTTTTGCTTTTGAATTTTTGTTCATCTTCTCCTCCCCCTCCAACCCCTTTTTTAGATGGCTCCTAGCTATGCTGGTGTCTACACTGTGTAGCATTGTCATCTGGTGGATTGTATGTGGCTCCCTTCTGCCCAGCCTGCTATTCTGTCTAGATGGTTTAAGAACATAGTAACCATCAGGACCCCCTGAGAGAGAGCCACTGTGTAAGTGTCCCATTCCATTTCTCTACAATAGCTCATGCTTTCTGTTTAGTGTGTCTCATAAATGCATGTTTTCATATCATGTTTCTTACTGGCTTTGTGCAACAGTAAATTTCATTGCTCTGGCTTTGTTGTATTTTTGTATATATTATTTGGAATATCTGAGTGATTTTTATGGCTGGCTTGCAATACAAAAAGGTGCAGAGCTTTTATAATTAGTATAATTTATAATTTTGAAGCCTTTCTTCTTTGCATGCTCCTGCAAAAAAGCAAAATTATATTTGTAAAAAGGAAAAAGTCCTGCTTTAAAATATGATCTTATCTTTTGCATAATGCAAATGAAGATGTTAGCTCTAGATTTACTTTGAAATTCATGAACTTGCAAAGGAGCTTAGTTTCCCAAAGGATGCTTTTACTCACATGAAATGCCAGGAATTAGGATTTGTTAGAACCATCAGTAGGTTTTTGCTTCTTACTAAGAGATTGTGGTATTATATGCCATAAGTGGCAGTAAAATAGGACTTCTTTTTACTTTTTTAACATAACAGATGATGAGGTAGGTTGCAGTATTAGGTCAGGGCTTACTTGTCTACCCAGCCAATCTGGTCTTACTTTGTTCTCAATCATTTTTTTATAGAGCTTTATGAGACTAGGTAAGTCCCTTCTTACTTGGATTTGGGAGCTGAGTAAAGCATTAAAAACACATTAGTTCCTTGAGTACAGTTTTCACTCTTTCTCCACTCTGCTTTTGCCAGAGTGTCTGCAGTGATTGGTGTGCCTCACTTCCACTTAAAAGATGCGATGTTTTCATCAAGTGACAGCTTTCCTCTTTTGGCCAGACAAAACTTCAGCAGCACACAGAACTGCCAGGAAACCCAAACAGGAACTCTTCACTTGCTGCTGTATGTCCCTGGAGCTGCTTGACCACCGCCCTTACAGTGAAATGGTTGCTTTGTGTGACTGCTTGAAATTTTGGTGCTCTCAGATTAAAAATAGTTTAGAAGAAGTGTTTTATACCAGAGTACAAAGTAAGAAGAGGCATTCTCTTCTGGCAGAACATTAGGGTTAAGAGTTTCTATCCTTCTTACCTTTGGCCTTGCACCTTTTTGTCCACACTTTTAACAAGCATGGGACTCTCTCTGCTAAAGTAAATGACCTAATAACTAAAGAATGAGAACTGCGGGACTCTTGTGGACAACTTAGTTATCCTATTAGCCATAGCTGAGGTCCTCTTAATCTATTCTTTTGGAGAAAAAAACCAACCAAAAACTGAAGATTGCTTTAGCTGTTCAATTTTTTTTCATTGGTGCCTAACTTTGTCAAAGAACATACTTAAATGAGAGGCTTGTTTTCAAAGTTCTATACTGAATGTAGCAGCATTTCTTGTCTCAGTGTTTTCCAGAAATCAGACCTCGGATTTCTAAACACAGACTAAAAAGGTAAACTTAAAAAAGTGGTTCAAAGAATGAAACAATCTGTCCTTTGTTTTCCCGTACTGTAAGATCAGTTTCACTCAGATATCATCCTTTCTTTCTCTTACAGTTTCCGTGTTCTGTCTAAACACTGCCTTTCCAGAGGGAAAGAGAAAAGACTGCTTGATGTTGATAAATGTGTCACAATGCAAGCAGCTGGGTTACTGGTGCTGCTGCCTTACATCCAGGATTGGCAATCATACAGTGTTGGGTTATGTCTGGGAAGACGAAATGCTTAAGCTTTCTTAAAAGCTAGACAAATGTTCTCTACATTATGTAGCTAGTGTCCCTCATGTTTTAAGAGATCAAATTACCAATCAGGATCCTGAATCTCTCTGGGCTAGCCTGGCAGTCCCATTGGCTGGAGCCTTGTAGGCTGAAAAGTATCGGTCACTTGTTGGTTATCAGTGACTTGGAACAGTGGTAGATATCCCAGGCCTATTTTCCTGAACCTCATGAAGTGATGAAGGAGAAAGCAGTATTGTGTTTGACAGACCTCATAAAACACACAGCCTTGGCAAGAATAAAATTCCTATTGCAGGTCAGAGAAGACGTGCTCCTGTGTAACCTCTCTTCCCCTTATTTCCTCCCTAGGATACTGTGGTCAGTTTTGTTCTAAAAAAGCTTGTTGTATGGATTGATTTCTCTACAAGATGTATTACCTTGCTGGCATTTCAAGTTTTGTAGATTTTGTCTTGTTTTATGGGGTTTGGGCTTTTGTGTCCCGGTGGTGTACCTGTACCCCCACCCCGTTCTGAGTTAAATGGTGAAAAAAAAGTTATGCAGTATTTAAAAGATGGTGCTGCTGACCCCAGACATTGTTATATTTAAGCAGGTTTTGATTTGTTTAAAGGCCAATGTATTAGCTTGGATAAGAAAGTAGTGTATAAACTATTGTGGTGTTTGGGGAGTACAGTAGGTTCAGAACTACCAAGTGATTCTTCTATTACAGATTAACTGGAGATGAAAAATTCTTAAGATTATATAGATTACCTGTTTAGTAGTGTGGCTGTTACAGCATCCTGTAGCCTGTGTTCAGGAAATGTTCTGATTTTTCCTTTTTTTTTAAAGATCATATTTCATTGGGTTAGAAAACCTTGTGTACATCAGATGTGCTTTCTGCTGGCATTTCTGAAAGTTGGTTGTTGTCATGTACAGCATGACATGATATTTTACATGAACAGTTACAAAGCAGTAAGGTAGGTGTTCTGAGGATGTTACCCTTCTCTATAGTTTGGGATTTTTTTTGGTGCTGAGATTTTGGGAGGCTTTTCTCTACTGTGGCCTCATCTCGCATCCATTATAAAACCTATCTATCAAACCTGCTATCAAGTGAGACTGCTAGTCTATTTGTGTTAAATTAAAATTCCATACAGTAAAGATAGTTTGTTCTCTTAACCTTAAACATGTATGCACTAGCATTCTAATAAAAGCTCTGATAGCACTGTTACTGTTCCTAAGCTGACAGTTCTTGGGCCTGAAAGCAACTGTGGGTGTTTAGTTGTAGAGCCATGTCAGATGATGGTGTAAATGGGTCCTCGTTTGTTTTCTTTGAGGTGCCATCAGTCTTGGAAGTCTAGAATTTTAGTCTGATTTAAACATGTCTGTCTGATCATTCAGCAAATGTTTCGTTCACAGGGATTTCAGCTAATTTTTGTTCATGGGTAGCCGTGTGAAGTTGTGTATCGCTGAGATGTAAAAATGACATATCTACTGAAGAGCAGATGATGTTAAAGGTTCTACCATGCTCACAGCTGGCTCTGAGCTGAACCCATAAGCCAGCTCCTTCTCTCCCCACCCTTTGGTAAATACAGCAATCTTAAAAGGATGATGTTATGGCTGGTTTGATTTTAGGGTGGAATTATATATGGTGACTGTTTTGATTAGTCACATTCCCATTTAGAACCTCTTTTCTTTCTTTGTTTTTAACAGATAAAATGGAATTCTGTGGGAAGTAAGGACTTACCTATGATATGATGATATCTTAATGCTTCATAGTTTTTCAGTTTGTATTAGATACGTATATAGGTTTAAGCAATGTATACTGACCTGTTTTCTGAACTTCTGGTGTCTGGAAAGAATGGACATCTGTAAGAGAAAGATTATAACCATTAGGTCATGTTCCAAAAATTTTTGCTTTCTTTCACTTGTACATTACATGCATTTTATGCAGAGACACACTGTACATATATATATTTAAGGAGGAAACATGATTCTTCCAATTTCCATCTGCATGAGCACTAATAAATCAGCATGTGCCTTAATTTGGTCATGCTTATATATCAGTAACTAAATGTTATGGTGTTAAACTAGCCTTGGACCTTTCTATTCAGTCCTGAAAGTTGCTAGTAGAACAGATAAAAGGTACAATCCAAGTCTTTTTTCACCACTGGTGTAATTTTTAAAGCCTAGTTGAAAGTACAGTAGCCCAGATTTGTTCATGTTGTATGACAACTGTGGCAATTAAAAGATAATTTTAAGTTTTGATATTGGAACTTGTTAGAACTGAATTACAAGCCTTTCACCTTGGGCACATAAGGAAAACAGATTTCTGTTAGAAAGATTTGTGTTGTCTACATGATATGATGTTGAAAGTGTCTGTCTTTTGCTTTCAGCCTCTCGAATAACCAATTCCTCCAACTTCGAATGTGTTGTGTTTACAGTAGAATTTGTTTTGCATTTTGATAGTACTTGCCATTACAATCCTGTGTCTTATCTTGGAGGAGAAGACTGGTTTGGTCTTTTGCAAATCAAGTGAAAAGATTTTGCAAATCTGAAATATTGAGAGATTTGTTCAGTAGAAATTTAAAACACTTGAACTTTTTGGTTCTGTGGTTCTATGTTTGCTAACCAATCCAGAAGTATGTGGTAAATAAGGTTGCTGATCAGTTTTACTGCTTTAAAAAATTTAATTTAGATGTAATTGTGTTAACTCCAATGCATATTCTAATTCTGGTATCAAACCCAAATAAAACAGTGAAAGCATAGGGGTTTTTTTTCCACTTCTGTTTCTCATGAATGTATTAGGTGGGTATGAAAATACTAATTTCTCCCATGTATGTCTATCCACTTCTGCTCCAAAAGTTAGATTTTATGTTCCTAACTAGGACTCCTTGTAAACAGTTTCTTCAGATTATTAATCAATCAGATTGCAGTTTATACAACTTAATGAAGGTTTTGATTTTCAATCTAATATAATCTTCTGACACAGATGGACTCAGTGAAGCCCCTGAAAATTAAGGTTTTAAAAACAGCAGGGGGAAAAAACCAGTAATGGCTAAGATGGAATTAACAGCAAACAGACACATAAGATGGTGCACTAAATTATGGACTCCATTGACCAGTTGTCACTTTTGTCTCCATAGTGTCATAATTTCACCACACGTATTTAGGAAGACAGAAGACATGGTCTCCCTGTGAAGCAGATAGATGGTGGCTAAAAATAGTTTCACAGTCTGTAGTTCTTTTGTTATTGATGTAAGCAAAACTAAGATTTATCTACTTGTTTAGGAAATAGTCAATGTATTGCTCTAGAGTCTTCCAGAGAAGCAGTTGAGTGCAACCAGCATGTGAAACTGAGTTTTGAGTATGGTGTAGTAATTCCCTATAAGCACAAAATGCCAGCATATGTAATGATTTTCCTGGCCTACTGTATTTGAAGGGAATATCTCATGGTTACTTGCAGGAGATATAGACTTTAAACTTCACAGATTTAATTACTTGGGTTTTTTTCTGAATACCTTTCCATGTCAGTCTGGGAAATTATGTTTTTGCTGCATGATTCAGATTTTATCTTTGTTTTGTTTTGTTGCAGTAATTTAAAATACAATTTCTTGGCTTTTTGTCTTCCAAAAACCTAACAGGAAATTCAATTAATTTAATCCATTTTCTGAAGGCAAAAAAACCCAAACAAACAACAAAACAAACTGCTATGCTCCTAATAAAATAACTTGCCTTACCATAATTATAGCAAGAATGTTATAAAGAGAAGGATGTGTTTCAGGCAGAGCAGTTTGATTTTCAGAATGATTTGTGAAAAGCCGTCTGATACTTGTTAGCTCTGCTGCAACTACAATATCCTCTTTTCCGTGTTTTCCTGGAAACTTTCAGGTTATATAATCTTTCTTTTTTCCTACTCTTTTCAGAGTAATTCTGCAGTCCAGTGTTCAGAGAAATAAAACCTCTGAACCTAGCATTTCTGACAATACAGACATTACTAAAAGAACTACCAGGTCTGCTGCAAGAAAAAACAGTTTAAAAAGGTGAGAGTTACCCTTTTTACGGATCCAGTAACTGTTCTCTAGGCAAATACTTTGAACTGGCATATCCATTGCTAACAGGAGCTTTTTGCCCCAGTTCAACTCCTCCTCCTAGCAATGGGAAATGAGAAACAATTTTATGGTGTATGTCACATACTGAGAATATCTGGAACCTTAAATCTTGTGTCATTTTTTTATGTTGCTCAGTCTTCCAACTTTGAGAATTTTATATTACAATTTGTAACATGAGTCAGAATTACTGAAGGTGAGAGATTTTGGTAACAAAAAAAACCCTTTCTTTACCAAACCTCTGCCTAGACTAAGAGGTGGAAAAGTTGTTCCCAGCACTGTCAATTATTATTCAGTACATGAGGTCAAAACTAAGAGGAATTTTGATGGACAAGCAAAATGCAGTAGTGGTGGAGAGACAAAAATGTATAAAATGCATGCATATACTGGTACGAGATTTGTACTGAGAGTACCACTGATAATCTGAACTGAACATGCACAGTAAAGTTTAATGAAATTTTACATTTGGATGCATTTATGCAAGACTGAAAGTGTCCAGAAGCATATGGCCACACTACTACTATGTTTCTTTGTGCATGTCTGTATTCATGCCCCTCTTCAGCAGCTCTCCAGGTCGTTATGAAAGGATCCTGAGCGTGTAGCTTTAAGGTTTCTCGATTTTGCCCCTTTTGGCCCAATTTTTTGTTGCTTTTTTCTTTCACTCTCAGTCTCTTTTTTGCCCTTTTTCACCCTTTTTTTTTGTTTTTTGTTTTTACACTTTTTATTAAATACGTCTGGGATGCAGGAGCTGGTTTTTTCATTCTCCTCACTGCTCAGCCTGGCATTGGGATTTCCAGTGCTTACAATTGATCAGAATTTGTCTTGTGCTTATAGTGTACAACTTTTGAGTGGGTTTGTCAGGTGCTGAAGAGACTTACTTTTGTTGGAAAGAGTAAAAGGTGGCAAATAACATAAAGAGTAGTTATGTAGCTTGATTTATAAATATTGCTGAAAATTCCGACTTCTTGTGCAGCTTTATTCCCCACAGAGTTTTTCTTTCCCCTTCCTCATCCTGTTACTCTGAAGGTAACAGAACTTAAGAAAATTCACTCTATCAGGCAGCAGAAATTGTCATTAATAGTAGACTGCACTAAATTCTAGTAAGAGAACTTTTAGTTTTTCGCAAAACAGTATCACAGAATCACAGAATCCTAGGGGTTGGAAGGGACCTCGAAAGATCATCTGTATGTTATAAAGTAATGTCTTTTTCCTGAAATGCATGTTTTACTAAAACCCTGAAGTATTTCTCGGGGCTTTCCTGGTTGGTTGGTTGTTTTTCTTCTCCATTTTGCATCGTTTTCACCATGTCAGTTTTGGTCCAAACAGATTGATCGCATTTTGCCTGCTGTTCTTATGCTTTGTGCTTCTCCCAGTTTTAAGCTCCTTGCAGCTCTTGGTAGCTGTATATGCACATGTGTAACTGCACAATGGTTCTCAGTTCCTAGAAAACACACCTCCCTAGGAGGAAACAACATCCCTAAAATAGAGTTCATAGAAGATTTCAGTTACTTTGAAATAAATCCTTTTGGTGTATTGCCAGATTTATGACTCTGAGGAACAAAGATCAGGTTGATCTCAAACTTCATAAATTACTTCATGTTTTAATCAATTTTTCTAAAACTTCTACCCCAAATATTTAATTCCATATACTGTTTCTTTTCTTCCAACTTTTGGGGTTACAGAATTTCAGTCACTTTATGCCTGGATCCAATAATAAAATTTGTCCTAAATAGTTACATCACAGTTCTGGAGTTCCAAATTATCTTGTTATCTGAGAGGGCTAATTTCCTGATGGTCCCTCTGAAGGGTTTTTCTTTATGGCTGTACAATTTCATGGACTTAAAATGCAGTCCCTTGTTGTTAATCTTGCAGGTGTTCTTTTACTTTTCCTGTAGCATTTGCCAAAACTTCATTCTTTTTTTTTTAAACATTCCTTTGTTTTTTTCATCTCTTAAGTTTAATTTCTTGAAGTCTATGCAGTTTGCATTACTTCATAGTGCTCATATCAGTGGACCTTTTCCAGATCAAGTGGATTGCAGAGTAGAGAAGAATAATTACTATTACAAAATTGAGATCATGCCCTAACCAACATCTGTCTTTGTCAAGGCCTTGTTCCCTTCCCAAAACTTCAGATATTACTGTGTACTCTTATTCTTTCATTTTCTTGTCTAATATGTTCCAGTGGAAATATTCTCGAGTATGTTTACATTAATCTAATTTGTTGATGCTTTAGGTCCTTTTACTACATTCATACTGTTGATGAATCACATTTGTGACCCATCCTAATGCAGTATAGGCCTCAGAGCTGGGTAATTTATTTGCTACTTCATCCCAGCCTACTGGAGACACTATCATATAATGGCCCCAGAATTATTTTTTTTTCAGCCAGAACAGCCATTTGCAGCTAACGCACTCTATTCTGTTTTTCCAAAGAGAATTTAGGGAATTTCATAACATTCACTGCATTTTCTTTGCAGAACATCTCTAGGTGTCAGCTGCCATCTGCAAAAGACCAGTACTGGTGGACGTATCACATTGTATCTTGTGAATGAAATAACACTGTTGTTGCACTGCAAGAAATCACTATAACTAGAGTGTTATCCAGAGTCTTTTTCTGTGGATGCCTGTGTTTATCCAGTTAAGGCATCTTCCTTGTAAATTTGCCAATTACTGAGAAGTTCATGTTTGTATTTTAACAAGGCACATACATCAGTTCCAAACCAACTGAATCATAGTAAGACATGTATGAAACAGTCTTATCCATGTTACCACACGTAACAGAATTAGGATTATGTATATAGTAAGTAGTTGATTAGAAATGTAATCTTGAGTGTTAAGGAATTTTAAAAGGTAGAGGTGCTTAAGAGAATGCAAGTCAAGTTACTAAAAAAAAAGAAAAAAAAAGGAGAAAAAAATAATGGGGGAAAACGTATGAAAACTAGATTCCTCTACTTCTAACCAGAACTAACAAAGAGGAAGAGGCTTTAAAAATCTTATATACTTTTGCTTTGCTGGGAATTGTAAAGCTGCCTTCTGCACCCTTGTTCAAACACTGAAAATGACCAGCATTTCAGCTTGTCTATATGTAATCTAAATCTAGCATTAAAAAAAATAATGTTTCTGTACTATTCTTTCTACTTTTCCTACAGTCTGATACCTCAGAGGTGGAGAAAGAAAAGGAATGCTTTACAGCAAATGTGCTTAATGAAATTATGGTATATTGAATCCTCTGTTGCATTTCTGTATGGAACTGAACATTTCTTCATATTGTCTGTGATTAGACCAGTCCGTGCTTTCTTTACAATCAGTATTGCTGTGTTCTTAAATGCAGTGACTTTTATCTTGTTTCTTTCTTTGAAGTATTGTTTGCTCATTTTACCTTGCCTGATATGTTTACTTGAAATACGTATCGAGTACATATTTAACTTTTTTCCTCAAATATGTTTTATTTCAGCAGCCAGTCCATCCCAAGGACTAGAACAGTATTGCGTTAAATTTAAAATTAGAAATCAGTGTTGAAGACGATATTCAGGAATGAAGGGGATATGACCAGAGAGGACTTGATGCAGTTCAAGGAAGAATACTCTGGCTCCATTTTTCAGCAAAAGTGAAATAGAAGAATCTCTTCCATACTTGTAGAATAAAATTAACTGTCAACAAGCTTGGTAGACACTTTCCTAATGTGCTAACATTTCCTCAAACAAAACCAACAAAATCTGTGTACATTTAGACTCAGGTGTAAATACTTAAGCCCTCTATTATAAAGAGGACTTGCTAGTATTTATGATGCATGTGCATAAATTGTGATGGCAATCACTTTGCTGCTGACCACCAGAAATTAAAAGATGGTGGGAGCTTTTAAAAATAATCAATCTGTGTTGTCCATTCAGACTGGGCTCAAGTCTCCACTTGGGACTGCAAGTCAATCACAAAAGCTTTTTTTCTTACAGTATTGGTACTCTCCTGTGTTAATTGGCTATTCTTTCTTATTTTGTATGAAGTTTTTTATGAAGCCACAGTATTGAGTACACGAAGTGTTGTCCACCAAAGAGTGCTTTATTTTCAAGGTTGTGTGGTTTGTTTATTTTGAAAAAACTAACTATAAGCAATTAACTTGTTTTTAATAGTAATAGATTTTTAGTTGTTCACAACCAATGGCTCTTTTAACTAGTTGTAATTGCTTCAAATCTGGTACGATTTTAAGGGGGAGGAAAAACAGCTTACCATTTAAAGCAGTGCTGTCATATTGAAATGTCATTACTTTTCCTATCTTCAAGTAATTTAGGTGAAACTTTAGATTCTCATATCTAAAAAGTAGTAATTTTTCCTGGGTTTTATTGGTACACTTGATAACGTAGTTGTCACTGCTTTTTAGCTTTGAGACATTTAAAGATGCAGCACACAAAAAAAAGGAAAATAAGCTTGCTTTACAACTAAAATTGGTAGTGGAACTCCAGAACAGTTACAGTTTTTAGCATTTTAAAAACTACAGCTTACCTCTGCTAAAAAGCAGTGTAATTTTTTCAGGAACCTGAGACTGAAATTTTCATTCACTACAAGACTGTCTTCAAACACCGGCAGCATTTTTTCACATTTACCACTTTTCACATTGTGAAATCTCAAAGCTAGCTTTGCAGTGACATACCTTTGTCTGTAAACTGAGGTTTATAGATGCATATCCCTCAAATAAGGACTGTTACCTAATAGCCTTAAATATCACACAGTTATCTGATATCTCTTACAGTAAAGGTAGAAGAAATGGAGAGATCTGCAATGTTAGCAATGGAAGAACTAAAGTTTTTAAAGATACAGATTCCCTCTGCAAAGGGGAGAATTTTCTTTTTATGAATGTAAATGGGCAGGTTCACTGACTACTTCCAATCGACACCTTTTTAAATTAAGTTTTCTGTTAGGCTGGTGATTTTTCAATGCCAATCTGAATAATTATACACTGGCTTGAAAACATTTGGTGGCAAGAGCATCATGAATTGGGGAGGAAGCAGGATGTGAAGTATAAGTAATTTTGCAGGTAGCATCTGTGAATTTTGATAGCCAAAATTTGCAAAATTGAATACAAAGAAAACAAAGGCTTGTATGGTGCAAAATAAAGGACCATTGAGGTTTAGACCCAAACATTTTTTGTTTTCCTCTTAATCTTCACCTCACCACCATTTTCATGTAGGTGAAAAACACCTAAAAAAGGAGGACAGAATTCATTCTGAAAGTGATTAAAATTTCTTGTCTTTTTTTAAATAAGCCACTTGCCCAAAAGCTGAAGTACAGGTAACCACAATAGTAAGAACATTGTGAAAATAGGAATCTGTATTTATTTTTGAAGAAAATTCTTATCTTGTAAGGCAGAAGGGATGAAACTAGTGAGGTGAAAGAGGTGAGAGTAAAAACAAAAAGGATTAAATAATGTTTACTGTGTTTGACTTTGCTGTTCTCTCAGCTGAGCTTCCTCTTTTAGTATCTTTGTTTTTAACCTAAAAACAGTATATTTCACACCCCTTCCAAATTCCAAATTGGAATTTGCCTTTTTTAAAGTAACTAGCAGAGCCATTAGCACTTTCAGGTTCATCATAAGTAAATTTGCATAAAACAATTGCACAAACACACAATAGCAACTCTAGCTAAACCAAAATTGCATGTTTGGCACGAATGTGTTTCAGGATACCACTTCCACCAGCCAGTATCTTAGTGAGAAACACATGAATGTCAAAAGGATTTAACATTTGAACTCTGAACAGCCTTATATGGAAAACTATTTCATTACCTCATTGTGTCCCATATAATTGTATTGCTTAGTTGTTTGTTCTGAATTTTTAGTACTTTGGCATTTTTATTATACCATACCAAAGTTGTCTTAACTACAAGAATGAAGAGCAGGCATGGGTGAGGGAGCCCTTGGTTTCTAAATATTTTTTGAATTGTGATATATTATGTGCCAAAATGAAATGTGTGATGGCAGCTGCATCACCATTGAACCACAGAGCAGCTGAAGGAAGTTATTTCTGCTGTCATCAAATAGGAGTTTTTCCCTAGAAATTCTTTCCCCTCATTCAAATACATGACGGATGGATTCTCCCTTGATCTCTTACTAAAAAGTGTGCAACATACTCAAAAGCTGTAATATCTTGAGTCAAGTATCTAGCTTCCATTACAGCATCAATAACTTAACTCAGATGTTAACCCAGGCCTTGCCTTTTTTACCCCAGTATGACAGAGAAAGTGCTGCTGATTTAAAACAAAACAAGTAAGATTTGTAGAGACCCATGCATTGAAATGGAAAAAAAAAAATAAAAAATGTGGTGTTCACCAGTTTATTGCACTGCAGTTTTTATATTAATGGTTTGCAGGCTGTTTGTCTTGCATAAACTCATGTACAGGCTGTCAAGATCTAAAAGTTCTTGACTAATCAGTACTGTTCATCTGATTATTTTTAAATTGTATATTTCTAATCATATTTTTTTAACTTGGATTGACAGAATGGGAGTTTATTTTGCAGAAGGTATTTTTAAGATAAAGCTTCATATTATCTTGTAATATTAAGTAGTTCAATATGCATTTGTGTCTCATTTGAAAATACTGCATATTATTTGATTTTATACAAAATATTGAATAGTGAGAATTGTAAACCGAATTGTGTAAAAATAAAAATAATCAGAAGTTTGTTTTCTCACTTTTATTCCATCATTCTAAAAAAATTCAGCACAAATCCTTAAAACAAATACTTTTCTAATTTCAAAAATAGGTAACTTCTGGATCTACAGTTCAGAGGACTCACTTTGGACAAGGGTTTATCCAACTCAAATACCCTTACTTTTCCTACATTAGAAAACGCAGAATTTGCAAAGCCAAAGCACAGCCTGTTTGACAAGCAAACTTTCACTTGCTTCAAAGATAGTGGTTTATGGTTGGAAAATCTGCATTCATCTGTTGTAAGGTGATGTATAAATGTTTAAACCACCTTTTCCTGACAAACTAGTTGCTGCTGAAGAGTAAATGATGGGTATTTGCCTGGGAAAACACCAGTTTATGCATGTGATGTCCAGAGGAAAACACAGTTAAGCCCTGTTATATCATTAGCAATTTAGGGAGTACTGCTGCTGGCTGGACAGGGGAGGGTAGAGGACTGCAAAATCCTACACAGAACAGCTGAACGGTGGCCTAGGTCAAGTCCATTGACAAGCTAGTGCACTGGAAGAATGACCTGTTTACAGCATTTCTGAATAATTTCAATTTGGGTCTATGTAGCCTCCTTGCATTAGAGTTTCTACATAGCCTATGTGGTAGATAAAAATATGCTGTAGCAAAATGGATGTGATTAGATTCAAGGCTGGTGTTAAAGAGAAATGGCATGCTTTAAGCCTAACTTGCAAAGCATTTGTTGAGGAAAAGATGTTTTATTTTTCTTGCATTTGTGTTTTTGGGATTGGTTTTACACAGGTGCGACTGAGCAGTAAGCCCCTAAAATGCAGTAAGGCTGAGAGGAGACGGGCAAGGGTGATGTGCTTGTGAAACTCAGGGAAGAATACAGGGTGTGATGAACCACAGCTGTTGCAAAGATGACTGTCTCAACACAAAGGGGACCAGAGGGTGGCCTTTGTTTTAGGTAAATGGCTGTCAACAATTGAGTGCATCAATGGTGGTGTAAATGTTTCTGCCCAGTTCTTTAGAGAGTATCTCCCTCAGCTGGCCAGACCAGCACGGGGAGAGTGAATACATAGACTATAAAAGCCCCAGACAACTGCCAAAATAAATTCAGAGAGCAAAGGGGATGAGCTGGCATCAACCCCTCTGTTCCTTCCCAGCCACACTGCGTGGTAACAGTGAGATACCATAGGGACCAGTAATGGAAAGCACACTGCTATTGTGATTGAACTGTGTCTTGCAATTACTGTATTTTGCAAAGTGTAACCTAGATTTGTGTTGTGCTTTCAGTATACTGTATGTTACTCTAAAGCAGAAATGCCCTCTTCACATAAGTAAATTTGGTATTAAACATAAACACCCTCCATCTATGCGGTGTCTCCAAGAACCTGCTCCTGGTGTTGGACAGTGGCAAAGGGGACTGGGAGAGGGCATCTAGAAAGCCTGCCTTTCAAACAGCTCCACTCCTGGTCCGTGTCCTATCAACTTATGTCCCAGGCCACCAAGCTGCTGAAGAATCTGTGGCAAAACTAGACAGCCCAAGCAGCAGCTGCCATTTCTCATCCCTCGGCCTGGCATACATAGCAGTGGATGGAAAGCACACTTGCATCACTAGCACCTCTAACTCCCAGCTCTTCCAACTATGCCCACTGCTGCAGACTAGTTATGCCACAAACAGGATAAAGTGGTAAATCTCAAACTCCTTGGGGCCTGAGAGGCCAGAAGGAGCAGAGAGAACATTACCCTTGGCAGCAGCTATTATTAAGGCAAAGAAGTCTCAAAGTGATTACTCCAAATACCAGATAGACACTATACAATTGCTGAAACAGACTACTTCTCACCATTGTGAGCTTGCTTTTACTCCATCAGTGCTTTGATGTCATTCTCTCAAGATAACGGGGCAGTTCCTTGGTCTTCTATTCAGTGGAAGGGCTCAGCCTCCTCATTACCCCTCCTTCAAGCAGTTTCTCTATAGACCCCCCTGTATTCCTTACCAAGTTTGATTTCTGCCATTACCAGATTCATCTTTCACTGTTCTTCCCAAAACGTCCTGCTCCTAGGACTGAATCTCTACTCAGTACTCAGCAATAGGTGGTATCTGTCCTGCTGTTATGCTTCCTCCACATCATCATGTCTAAGTGAGATACTATTTAATGTTGGTTTGCTGGGTTTTCTTCCCCCCTACTTGAAGCGTTCCTTCCCTTCTTCCCACTCATCAGACCTTTTCCAGCATATGGTCTTCTTTCACTTCAGTGGTAGCTTCATTGAAAAGGTTACTAGGTTTTACTTTTCCCACAGTAGCTTCTGAAGTCCAGAGCTAGAGCTAGGAAAACATCTGAAAACAGCATTCAATCTGTAAGTAACAGAACCAAACCACTAACAAGCACGGAATTCCTGTATTACAGTATGTCAACTTATTTTTTCTCTTGCCAGGAAAGAGTACTCTGTACCTTGTTGCTGCTATTTTTACCTTTAGACAAAGCTATCCTGCTAATTCAGTTACAGTATGCAAGACTCAGTATCTGTCATTCAAATAGTAACTACTGTGCAAATCTAGATGGAGGAACCACCATTGCTAAACGCAAATAGCAGCTTATTGAGTCCCATTAACTAGCTGTAAAACATTGTAGACACAACAAAACACAGAATACAGATATTCACACTGGCTACCCAAATGGGGAGAGCAAAAACTTTTATTAAATTCACTAAGTGCTAGTTCATCTGCAACACAACACTGCCTTTAAACATGATGCTGTATCTAAAGCTGCTCTGAAGATGCAGCTATCTGCAACATTTGTTGCATCACATCTTCAAAAAGGCATTTGTTTGCAGACAAATAAAACCCAGATGAAGATTTAATATATTCTGTGTTAAATTCTAATAGAGCTAAAGTGCAACAGTTGTTACTTCTTCCAAAGACTGAAGATTTCTCCCCTCCAAGCACAAACTGTTCGGTATTTGCCCAGCATATGTTACTGAAAGAGAAAACTCCTAATTGCATGCCTGTTATTCAGTGAATGAAACATACTTTTTCTGCAAAGATAATCATGTTTCACATTCTATTGTTGATCAGTGTTACATTACTTTCAATACTGCATATATATGCATGTGTATATATATATATATATCTTTTTATGTAGATGTGTGTGTATGTGCANGAATAATAATCTTAATGACATAAATGTACTAGGGCTACAGATTTTGGGTTTGGGCCCAAAGGCTGCACATATCCCCATCCCAGTTTTCATTGAACAAGTGTAACTCAATTGCCTATTTATCAACTAATGTTTTTTACCAGGGATTTTTACTTCCGAGTTTTTTTAGTCATTCTTACGTTAAGCAGAGACATTCCTCTCCTCTTTCCTTTAAAGGCACTTTCATGGTAATACACTCTTGCCAATCCTATACCATAGCACTACATATGACTCAAGTGGACCACACAGTGTCAACACTATCATATATAAATGACAGTTGTAGAGAGGTGAATTCCCATCTTTGCAAATTTGCTGTGATTATATTAATCTCAAACTCAAAGGTGAAATGTAGTTTTCCCTAGGCCACTCCCTGCAGTAATCCTAGCAGCAAAGTAATTTGTAGTAATGCATTGAAGAGTAACATGACTAAGACCTGCAGCACAATTTAATCTCTTCCTAAGATGTATGCCATATTTTATAGTGTTTGTTTACACCTCTTACCATTTGCTTTACAGGTAGAAGTAAAGCTAAACAAGGAATGACTGTTAGCAGCAGACGTGCACAACAGATAACAGCTATTTTGGTACCTTAAATATGACTGATGACTGAGATTTAGTAAGTTCTCTTTGCACAACTAGACAAAGGAATCAGATCACTGTCACCACTTACAATTAATTTCTTCCCTATACTTAGATACTATCAACTAGGGAAACTATTAAGCCATATGCACGTCTGACAGACTGAAAAAGGAAACTGTCACACTTAGCTGCTCTAAGACACTTTTGGTTTACTGAGTCATAACCAACTACACTAAACCTCATTCTCACAAAGTTTTGGGTTAGGTGAATTGTGGTTTGGTTGGTTGGTTTGGGGTTGGTTTGGGTTTTTTTATTAAACATTCTTAAAACCAGCCCACTTTTTTTTCCCAAACCAGTAGTTTTTAAACAATCTACTGACCAAATACTGATTATACAGATAAACTTTGACAAATCCTTTAAAGGATTGCCCAAATAACCTATTTGTCATTCTGGTTTGAAAAACAGATCAGTTAGAGAAGTATACAGTAACTCTGCAGCAGCAGGAACCAGACTGAAAAATAAAACAATCCTTTCACCCTTCCCAGAGAATAGAACTGAACCAACTGCATTACACCAGATTCAGCCCAGTAGCATAACAAGGTTTCAAATTTTTAGTAGAAAAAGGAAGGATTGCTTTTAAGCACTGCTTTCCTTAGCAAAAACAGGTGTTGGTAAAGAGGCTACACCTTGAAAACATGACAGAAAATAGACTCCCATAGACAAAATCACTTCTGTTCCATAATCATAAAATTTCCATTTTTGGCTGAAACACCCAAACACCTATTAAAAGAACAGCAGCAACAGCTTGATCCTACAAGGTGAAGAGCAGTAGCATGGGTTCCTCGAACACCAGCACTTCACTTGCTTTTGCACGTTCTTTCTACTACAGCTTGTCAGAGTATCTCTACGCCACCAAAATGAGCTTCTTTTGGAATTCAGAATCTCATAGCAAATTGTCATGTAAGTAATTTAATAATGTAAAAGAAGCCCGTTGGGCATCACTACTTTGCCAACCATCTGTTTGGAGCATATAGAAAAGTCAGTAGTCTTTCTAGGATGATTATATCCTACTTGTGCAAAGCCTTACCACTAAGATAAGAGTGACTTTAAGTTTCTGACTACTCTTAGCACTTGCTCCAAAGCAAACCATCTTTTTTCTTAAAGTCTCATCCACTGTTTGCTCTCAAAGGAGACTGCCTAGAATTGATACAAAACAAAGTGAGGCAGAGAACAGGAAAAAAAAGTTTATATTCATCTGCTTTCCCAGTATAGAATGAGCTCAAGTTGAGCAGGCATTTGAAGACCCCTTTGAGGCTGACAGCTAGGTCCTAAATGTTCAATGTGGTTGTCCTCTCATTTCTTTCCCTCATCACTTCTGGCACCATTTCCTTGTTTCTGTCAGATCCCCAAGAATGCCTCCGAGAATCTCCTTTGACAGGAAACAAGTTAGGGTATCTGGCTCAAGTGAGGAAGTACGTTAAAGCTGCAAGGAAAGGACATCCCACCTTATCCCCAGTGCCACAAACTTCTTGGTAAGGCATGAAAGATTTTAGTTTGTAGTTGCTCTTGCTAAAATTAAAAACTTCCATAATAGTTTAGTTCTGTCTTTAGTTCAAAATTCTTACTTAACTTCACCTTCAAAATCTTCAAATAGTTGCGGATTTTATTCTTACAATTATTATTGTTACTGAAGCAAGACTTATGGTTAGCAATCAATTAAAGGCAACTGTGCTGCCTTGATTTTAAAGATCAATTCTGTTTAGAGAGATGCTCACTGCTTTGGGTCTGCTGTTTGGGTTTGGGTTGTTTTTTTTCAGAGTACACCCAAATAGCAAAACTTTCAATCTGCTACTCTGACTTGTGAAAATAATACCTCAAACCCAAACCAAGGAGCACTTTCCTTTATTTGCCAAACTCCGAAGAACTGCAACTTGTGACTGTGTGAAAACACACACTTCACCCTAAGAAACAGGGAAAGCAGATTTCAAATGTACAGTGAAATAGAATCCCCACTACAGATCATGTTGTACTGTTTACATTTCACCACAGTGTCATGGAGAACTTGATATAATCTCTATATACACATTTTTAAACACTGTACTCTTGAACTTGAAATGAAGCCTTGTAGTGAAGTACCGTGAGCCTTCACACAGTTTTCACAAATGGAGGCAGATACTGGAACCTGTGACAAGATCCCAGTCCACCAGTATCTCCAGAATCCAACTCCACTAGCAGAGGGCTGCAAACATTCCACACGAAACACCAAATAGCTTTTCCAGTAGGAACAGACTTTCTTAAAACCACACCAGCATAAAACTGGTCTCTTCACAGCTACACCAAGGCTACTTTGAGATACCACCATTCATGACAGTTCTTCAAGCTAAAGCCGGAAAATCCTCAGGATCATCAGGATTTGGAGCAACAATCTGCACCTATAAAGTAAGAAAATAAGCTTTATAAAAATGAATGCATTTCAAAGGCACCTGTCAGCTATGTATATGTATTTTACCCTGAAAAGTGTTCATTCTTCTATTCAAGCTAAATGCTTTGTATCCATCACTGTCACAGAAATGCTAAGCATTTATCTCTGACATTATGACTACTATGATTTCAGCATTATAAATACACTCACACTGAAGATCTACTGCCTGGGGACGACCAGATGATCACAAAATCAGCAGCACTGAAGTGAAGAAAAAAGGTAAAGCAATCTCCCCCAAAACACTGGTTTTAGAAGCAGCATTATTATCTTTTTACAATTCTAAGGCATATATTGGATTGTAGTTTTAAACTCTGCTCTGCTCTGTTATTCTAAAGAGCTTTTTTCATTCAAATCAAACAAATGCATCAAATCACTTCCATATCATTCTGTAAGTTCCCAATCTTAAAATATTCTACTCATACTAGAAAATAGCAAACTAAGATCTTCAGTTAGTAAGAAGAACAAAGATGTCATTTGTGTACCAGTGTTGTGGGTTTTTTTAAGAAGTGGCAGGGGTTTTTTTATGGTTATATTGAACACTTAAATCATTCTGTAGGATGCTGTAGGATTCTGTCTTCATCTGTAGGATCCCAGATTTACTGATCTCACTCTCAGTAATCCAAGTACTGTACTATACTGAAATTTTTTGTAAGGGTATATGCCTTTAGTAATTTTAATTATTTCCCAATTTACATTAAAACTATTGCAGGAACAAATCTTCATTGTCTTCTTTCCTCTAGTTACCATCACAGCAACTAGTAATCAGATCTTTTGATATTTATGTGTTAAGAGTTGTCAGTCTGAACTGGTATTTAATTTTAGGTTACATGATATGGCTCAGGAACTCAAAATAACCAGGCCAACATACTATTAGGCAGGAATTAGAAACAAGTCTGTCACTATGGAAATCAGTAATTCCATATAAAAGGGGTGGGACACACACAGACACACCTCAACAACCAAAAGCCTTTCCAAATTGACAACAACAAAACCCATAAAAAACATTACCACTACTTCTGGTTGAGGCACTGCCTCCTCAGGCCGTCTGCTACGACCACGACCACCTCGTGCTCCTCTTGATCCACGGCCAGGGCGAGAAAGACTCCCAAAATTAATATCCAGCTGAGATGTTATGTCATTCACTGGTCTTCGAAAGACATGAGAATCATCTTCAAAGTCTTCTTTTTGCAACTAAAGAGAAGATATGGTTAAAGCCTGCAGCTTCCATGTACAACCTTCTCCCCTCCCTGATACATATACACATGCACACTTGTACTGCAGACTAAGCAGCAGATAAATCAAGATGACATCCAGAATAGAACACAGGCCTTAACTTGCACAGGGTTTTAACAGAGGTGAGGCAATTGTAGCTTCCCAGATGCCTAATAAAGTTCTTTGTTGGCTCAGAGAGTCCTGGCAACAAAATCTTCCGTACCAGCTCTGTAACACTGAAGAGGTTTTTCAGAAATATCTATGAGGTTTTCCAAGGGACTAGAGAATCAGGCATAAGCTACTTACTCCTACAGTTACCTTCAAGTAATGATTAAAAGGCCATAGAAAAGCACAGTATTTGACTTCTAACCAATCTATTAGTCTATTTGCCTGCAGCTATGAGATTACTGTTGTTTTAACTCTGTGTATTCCCAGTAGCTAGTGGATGTACTTCCCATCATAATTTTAATGTGCACTGTAGCAATGATAACATATATGTAAAGTCATCCCATACAGTGAATAATAATTTTATTCAATGTTTAATTGAATTTGACTTGTCCATGTTATGCAGTTCCTGTACCTCCTATTCTATTTTGACAGAGTCTCTTGGTACTGTCAGCCAAGAAAATTCACAGGCAAAAAGAACAGGAACTTGCATCCACTCTTCACACACTTGCATACTCTCTTCAGAGTTTGTGAAAGATATTCTCCCCACCACTACCACCATCTCCCTCAGAGAAGGAATAGGGGATAATGGCAACTGTGACCACCAAGTCATGCTAAAAAGGATGCAGGCCACTTCAGTATTGGTGTCTGTACCTGGAAGCACTCAACGACCTAAAGTGATTACGGTTTAATGCTTAAGTTTTGATGTTAATATTATAACTAGACAAATGATAATGTGTATCCACATGTGCATGCAGACCTTAAGGATCAAAATTTCATCATGGTAGACTACAAGTATATGCACATACTTCTGTAAGCCCCAAAACCTAAAGTCTAAGTAAGCAAGTATCTGTGAAAGAAGCCTTCCCTCTCTCGCCCATAATATCAATAAACTAGAAATTGTCCCTGAAATGTCAATGCCAGTAATATGGTAGAATAAAAGTTAGGAAAAGTGGGCAGGGGGAAGCACATTACTACAGAACAAGGCCTCCAGAGTTACTTCTAAGAAGTAGGATCCTAAAACTGGAAAAAAATATAAATCATGTATTCCAAGTGCATAATAAAAGCTGGGATCCAGCACAGATGAGAAATAGGGCACTTAGCATCCAGTCTAACAGATGCCAAAACCTGAAAATATATATATATATATACATGCAAATGTATATTAGCAAGTAAGCTAAACAAGATTCTAAGTTAGGATAAGAAGCATTAAGTAAATGAAGTTTCTCCAGCAGCGTTAATAAAGATCTACATAGGTGGCAGCAGCAAGGACACAGGTTTTATATTGCTAAGAGTGAGCCACAAGGTAGAACAACTTGATATATTATGTATTTGCATATAAAATAGGAGTGATGATCTGAGAGAAGAAAATGAGCAGACAGTAAGTTTAAAGCAAGTTTGGGGGCACATATGTGATTACAGTAATAAAGCTTAGATACTGATTTCTAGTCTGTTCAGATTATACTAAAACTAGAGGAAAAAGAATAGAGACAGTTTCCTAACGCTGGGCATAAAGCAGAGTTTACATAATTCCTGAGGCAATGCTTACATCATCACTATATTTTGACTTGTGAATCACCACTGCTTTGGAAGGAACAGTGGATTCTGGCTTCCGGATGTTGAATTCAGGCTTTGGTCGTTTCTGTTGCTGAAGATTTTTCCACTCATCTAACGTCATTTCTTGAACTACTTCTTCCATTGGCTCTCCTTCATCAACTCTAAAGGTTTATAGTTGTAAAGTAAAAACCATTAGCTTGCAACATGCCAGGATGAACAAGAACACTAATCTCTAAAGTAAGGATACTAAACAAAACATTTGGAATGTTTCTCACCAAATTACTATCCTCAATTTCCCTTACTGCCCACAGTAATGTCATGTGCCAGTTTTACATTGGAACAATGTAACAACAATGGAAGTTGGAAAATGTATTTATGGCCTGTTTGAAATTAGCTGTATGAACAAATGCTGTCTCCAGCCTCCTGTAGTAAGTCCTGGTATTTATCCAGTCTCATTGTAAGTTCCAGAACTTTAGATTCTAGACAAAACCAGTCTGTCATTTGACCTGGTGTACTCTCAGCCCTCCTGTTTAATAGTGAATCTACTCCCAGCAGAAACAGCCATAGTAAAAAAAGTATACCAAGCAGTTTTAAAACACTACAATTGCATGGCTTTATTGACTTGCACTGCAGGATGACAGTATGAGATGGATTCATGTTTCAATGCAGCTTTCAGTCATCAAAAAGACACAATAACCACACTATGGGATTGTCTAGATAATTATTAACATTTCCTTTGCTAATTTCCCAAGATGCTTCTTTGATTTCTTTTGTCAGATGTCATAGCACACAAAAAGACAGTATTTATCACCTGGAAAAACCAGATTAATCCTAGTCCTGTTTTAATTTGTCACAAAGTGCAATAATGATATGTTTAAGGAAAACATGTGGAGAACACTGGAGTCTGCCTTGCATATTTTTGAACTGTAAAGACAGAAGAAGCTCAAGGCTCTGTGTCTGCATTCATAAGACAAGATACATAAGACAAAACTAAAAATTCTTCTCCATTCTTCTGCCACTTTTCTGATGCTGACCAAGACTGACTTGCCCAGGACGAGCAGCTATAAGAATACACTACAAGCGTACATTTAAGTGCTATTTGCAGAAAGTTATTCCCTACTAAGCAGCACCACATTCAGGGAGCACAACTTGCTTCATCATCATAATTGTTTGCTGCAGAAACATGTCAAATACCATGAACTACAGGAAAAACTGTACTGATTACTCCCAGACACTTGAGAAACCATTTCGCTCTTCTCCCACACATTACAATAACCGTCGAAGTTGCTTAAGCATTTCCCTAACATTAATTCTTCCAGAAAACCCTTTCATTAGGTCCATTATAGTAGGAGAACTATGGATTTGTTTTTCCTCACTCAATCACATTTCCAAGTGATCTTCTACCAAACACTGATGATTTTTCCACTGCAAATATACAATAAATTAGACGCAACTTAGAAATTTATTTTATAATGGAAATATGAAGAGTCAAATTACAGTCAGTGAACTATGCATTTTTTTTTAATTAAAAAAAAAATTAAAAATTTTTAAAAAACTTAAAGTTGTACAAGCACCCCACCAGAACACACACATTTGTTGGGAGTGTTCTCTACATTTAGAACTAGCCTATACAGGAACTAGCCTGCTCCCTCTTCCTATTTGATCTTGCAGAGAACCATTCTATTTATTGCCAGTCAAAATTATACAGTACTTTCCTGAACCACTCAGCATAAGACAGGTAGAAGCCCTTAATTTTGGTTCTAGGATGAAAACAATTTTAAATGCACTTCATAGAAAAAGTAAATAAAAAACATGCGAGTCCTGTACTATGTGCATACCCTCTGATCATGCCTTGTTATTTCAAAATTCCAGAAGTTAAAAGTAAAAAGACTGGTAAGCAGTTTGTACTTCCATACTGATCGGTAAGCAGTTTGTAGTTCCATACTGATTAAGAAGATCTGAACTATGTTAGAAGGATTGTTAAGAAAAAAATTAACTGGTTTACTGAGTTAAATAAAGAGGACACCAATGAAAGATGCAGCTACTTCTGGAAAAGCACCAATGGAGAGTGCTGAGTAAGAGCATCAAGAACCAATTGCACATCAGAATATTTGGTTGTCCTCAAGAGCAAGAAGACAGGCAGTTTTTGATAAATTATCTGAAGCGTCTGTTTTGGGAATAAGTGTTGGAAAAACAAGACTAGTTGCAAGCACCCTGAGGAAGTAAAAAAGAAAATAAACTAATAAAAAGGGGGTCCATTAAACTAAAAAATTGGTTTAATGTCTTCCTAAGCCACTACCACAGGACAGAATCAATAAATTGCATATCTGAACTTCAGGAAGTCTTTTGTCCTCCTCTCCCATTAAGTTTTCGCCATGTTAGGGAGACACTGTTTTCATGCTTAGCAAGAGCAGTAGTAAGATACAGAACTGGATGCAACAAGTACTGGAGTAGCTATTAGTCTTTCAATTTGCAAAAGAAAAACAAACATTTGAGTGGAGCTTTAAGGCCAGCTCTGTGCTGTTATTCACAGTGTAATACATTTACTGCATTTTCTACGGCACAAAGCAGTCAGTCAAGAATGCTGAAGGACGGACCAGGTGTCTGAGATGCTAAAGAGACCAAGTGAGTGATTTGAAAACAACTAAAACAACCACTATGAGAAGTCCCAAGGACAAGCAGAAATACATACTCTCAGGCAAAAGTATCAGCCACCCCAACACAGAAAGAACCACTAGCAAAGCAGAAGCTCTGAAGGGCACACCCCAACCCCCCAAACCATGCAAGAGTATTGCAGGTAACCCAGTCAAGCTGAACTTCAACAGCATTTGTCCCTTCTGCAACAGTGTACTATTATAAGACTGGTCAACAGTTTTGTTTGGAACAGATGTCACTGCTGATAGGGTAGAATAACTCCACCAGGTAACGTCTTCTATGTGGGAACAGTCCAGAACAGAACTGCAAGGCAGGTATGATGTCTAAAATACGAGATCTACATGGGAAGCCTTTAAAGAGATGCTGAGGAGGAAACATACATAATGCTAAAAAAGAAATAAAATTTTTCATATCTACAATGGTAAGGCAAGACACTCAGGAGACAAAAAAAACAAACACAGTAGTTTTCAAAATATTGGAAAGACCATCAAGGGGCATTGAAATCTCTATCAGTAGAGGACATTAAAAACAACTAGACAGGTATGAGAGGTGGCAAAGGTAAGGTTGGTCATGCCTTGGGTCAGCAAGAGCTCTTTCAGATCTAAACTTCTATGATCATAAGACAATACTACACAGCAACTTGACCTCTCAAAAAAGCAATCAGAGATATTGCTTGGAAAAGCACACATCTATCAGAAACAACCACTTGCCTGTTCTAAAGGAAATACTGGTGGATTTTCACTGCAAATGTTTGTTTTATCAACTGCAATTTACAATCAGATTTTTACTCCAAAGGATGTTTCAACTGCTAAGTTAGTAGCAATACAAATTTGTTTTAGGATGCCAAGACTCCCAAGGAAAAACACCTCCCAGTACTGAAGCACAGCAACAGGAATCCGCATATCACATTTTAGACAGAGACTTGATTGTAGCAGGTTATTTTCAGCAACAAGCCTGCACAAAATTGCACGCTGTGCATTACTTCCTACCTTCTAACCTTATACATTTTTTGTAACTGCTTGGAGTGCATTTTCATTAATCAAGTTAATAAGCTCCTTGGCATACCAACAATATACAAAACACTGCCAAACATCTAAGCACTGCCTCAAGACACAAACAAACTGATTTTACATTGCAAGTACATACCAGAACACCAAATATGAGCCTTCAGTAATGGTTCCTACTGCTTCAGTGTTTTCAATGGTTGATGTTAAGTCTCTAGCTACACCTCGTTTACTGTGTATACCCTTCTTGCAGGAACTGCTGTATATGAACACAAATTATGGAGAAGAAATGCAAATGGAAAAGAATAGCACTCAGCTCAGTTGTTTGGCTGATTATTTTCACATAATTATTTCTAATGATAGTGGGGTTTTTTTCAGATCAGTTGTATTATTTAGCTGCACAAAGCAAATTTTTATTCAGCTTTTATCAAGAAATCAATGACATGAATCTTTCTTATTAAACATCATTTACGGGAGCATTACCACCAGCTAGAGAAATTCAAAGTTAAACAAGGTAAGACCATGTGACAACTGTACAAGTTAACTATAGAAGAAAACCAAATACTTATGAAGACCTGGCCTAGTCAATGGACAGCTTTATGTCACTATTTGTCCAAGTTTGAGAGCACCAGGATAAGAACAGACAAAAAAACCCCAACAAACAAGAGGGGTAAATAGCTCAGCAAACTTGAAAACACATTTTGAAAGCTTCCTATTATATGACCAGAATACATAGCTCCATCAAAAAGTAAGAAGATCCTGTGTGAAGAAAGGCAAGAAAAACCCCACAGAATAAACACTAACTCTGCAAATACCTTTGATAGGAATTGATTAGGCCATTTGTCTTACTGAATAAAAGGAAAAATCTATTCATTTGAAATGCCAGTCAGCACAAGTGTGTTACGTTGTTCAGACTGTGAAGACAAGTTCTATAGAAAGCAGATGTGAGGAAAGCTTATACTGCTGTACTACTTATATGTTTTATACTTACTACTTGCAGCAAAAACCCCACAACTACTAGCATGCAGTTTGGGATGCTGTAAATGGAGATAAATATTGTTGATACACTCAATGAAATTTGAAGATATGGAAAGAAATAAATTGATCTATATTATACAATTATTAAAAGAAACTCTTGTCCTGCAATACTTTGCAAATGAAAGCTCAGGAACAGCAATCTGGACACAGCCCCCATAAGTTTCAGAAGCCCATGGAGTCTTTCCAGAGGTGCACTGAAATTAGCCAGTATCACACCATAAAACTGTACAGTATCTCCATGCAGACAGATTATTCCACGTTTCCAGGAAAACTTTTTTTTTCTTTTAATTGGAAACAGTAACAACAGGAAAGAGAATGAGGCAAGAAACAAACCCAAGTTTCCTATCTCTTCCTCAATACAAGCACTCACCTACAATAAAACAGTAGAAAAACAAATGGATTGCTTGGAGTCACTGCATTTAAGAGTTGAGAACAATCCTAACAGTAGCTTAAGTGAACACACACCCCTACAACATCAATACTGAGGCTGCAGCAAAAGCAAAAGATAGCCTAGCTAGAATCTCTTGCTGGTATATGTTACCTGCCAGAAGACAGCAACTCTGGAGAGCAAGAGCAACCTAAGCATACAAGATCTTAAAATGCATCCTGAAGCCTGAAAACCTTACTCCACCAGCTCTTGCTTTGAAATATTAGAACAACAAAAATAACTCCACCTTGTTAAAGTGTATGCCATACAAGCATACCTAGTTACCTAGGTACTATTCGCACAATGTCTTCTCTGCTGTTCTGAAATACATAGTCATGAAGCTGACACTACCCTGACAGGTAAGTGCAACGACGTATGTGTAATTCATATTCTGTATACACATTTGTGAGTCTTCAGGACAATATCTACTGCACAAAAAAGAGCACATGATGCAGTATTTAGTACTTGTAGGTTACTTGTATTTTTTAATCTTATAGATTTCAGTGAATTATTCCTAAACAAAGGTTTTTTTTAAATACCCGAAGAGGAGTAAAATCTTCAAAAAGTCTCACAGTCTGACCAAGTGATCTCTGAGAAAGGGAAAAGAATTAAATACAACAGGCAGATTCTGTCATTTGCCTTTGCCACTACATATACTTCTCATGCCTTACACTACAAGGAACTGACATCAGGACACATCTATATCTAGAAACAGAGTATCTAGCAGGATCTTAACCCTG
>VZRW01009499.1:68898-131315 GCA_013398125.1 Aegotheles bennettii | reverse complement strand
ATTCTGTGATTCTGTGTGATATGAAAATACCAAACAAATCAAAAACTTTTATTTACACATTCAAAGTGAATCAAACAAGTTTATATTATCAATATCATACATTTAAAAAAAAACCCAAACACGAGGGTTGTTTTATATCAAAATAGTTTATGAACAGTTCTGGTCAAGTTCTTAAATATATATATATATATTCTGGATCAAAGAGGTTTTGGTCTTAAAGCATGAATTAATTCATAGGTATAAGGACAGGGTGTGCAGGAGGTTACACTAAATAACCAAAATCATCCCCAAAAGACTGAATTCTTTTTTGCTTTCCTATGCTTACAGGAAGTTACATATGATTTCATCTCTCATCACTGATGAACACTGAAAGGCAAGGGAACTTATTTTTATACTATTGAAACTGATGTGATACTAGTTCTTTTTCAACAAAAATCTAATATCTTATTTACTTACCTTACACATCATATATCTTCAGGGGAAACATTGATTTTCTACAAATTTTATTTTATTCTTTTTCGATAAAAATATCTTGTTGATACTCTATTGCAGTCAGTGTGAACTAAACTCAGTTATAATATTTCCTGTCTTTCATGTGTGTATATCACAAGACCTTATGGAGGGAAACTCAAAGGAGTCTAGCTGTGAATCCAATTAACCTAATCAAATCAAACCTAGAAGAATTATTTCCAGAAGTATGACTATTTTGAACTCTTTCAAATGAAAGAAATAATCTGGACTAAAGTTTATTCCTCTGCTTTTCACTGCGTACCTGAATACTTAATGAATCATTTCTCCTCAGTGATCTCATTAAAAACTACTCTCACTTCTGTAGGTCAGAATCTCCCACAGGGTTTCATTTTCAATAATGTGGAAGATCATTAACAAAAACATGTATCCCAAATTAGAAGTCCAGTTTATTGGAGGTTTGTATTTATATAACTAGTATTACAAATCTTTCAGTCCCTCATGGTAGGGCTTTGTGTTTGTTTGTTTTTGGTTTTTTTTTAAAAAAAAAGCTGTAGTTTTGTGTAGAGTAAATCAGCCCCTTTTTAATTTTTTGATTTTTCATTGAAATTTCAGAGAATGAGATTTCTAATTCCATCATTCCTGAGATGATGCAGAAAGTACAAGCAAGGCACGCTTCTATGTCAAACCCACTGCTTTCTGCCCAAGATCCAGGGTTAAAATTCTGCATTCCAAGACTGCAGACTCATTCTACTCCATCAAATCATCAGCCAAACAGCAGCCTGAAATTCTGATGGAAGTAACACAGATTTTCTTTCCAGTCTAAGCCAACGTGTCTGATCACAGAAAGAAATAAACATTCATTCTGCTCATTGAACACAAGCAAGAATCAGTAAAGTGGCTGTGAGCCAGTACTGCACCATACAGCTCCCTGGGTACAGCCTCTGCAAGCACAGTTATGCACAAAATCACTTGATTTGTTTAAAAAATATTTTTCTTTTTTTCTTAAAAAACATGTCTTGCTAACACCTCACCGTACATTTAAATCATCCTCAGAAAATTAAGTAAATGAGTCAGACATTTCTAAGATAACAAAGGAGAGCAAAATTAAACACCAAAATACTAACTTTCTGTCTAGGTAGTTGAAATAACAGAATAAAGTCACATTATACATGATTAATGTTTAGACACCAATGTTGTTTGCCCATTTCACACATCCTTGAAGACAGTGCAGCTACAAGCAGAAATAGATGATAATAATAATGAGGGAGAATCCTATACATTTCAGAAAAAAACAAACCATCATCAACAAAATTTCATATAAAATATTTTTAAAGCTACAGTAGGAACAACTTCAATATCTGTTCTTTAAAGCTATGGATCCACTTGGACTTTTTATTTAATTGTTCTTATCTGTTCATCTGTTTCATTGTATTCCTTTGAAGTATATTAGTATAACCCCTTCAACTAGACATTACAAACAATTTTTCAGGTAATTTGCAAATCATTTTATCCTTTAACTTATCCTCATGTGCACTTTGAGAGCTTTCTCCCTTGGCAAGGGTGGATGCTAATAGGTATGACATGTATTAGACCACTTTCTTCTGTCATTCTGTCATAATAGTAGACTGAAAAAACAATCTTCAGAAGCTGAAATTTTGTCTTTCAGAACAGACTATGTGAAACACCAGATAGCTTACTATCAAGTGGCTTAATGAACAGTCGAGATCAAACAAGGACAAATAAAAGAATTAATTTTAATATCACGGCATACTCTGTTCAGATAAAGATCATATGAACAATCTTACCCAGGATTTTGGGTGGCTTTTTGATCTAGATTCATACATCTCAGTGTAGATGTCAAAAAAATTAGATGTTTTTCTGTAAGGTGCCTAAGGTCCTCGGTAATAATTTATGTGTTAGAGGTTTGATTCAATTTTCTACACATGGTTGCCTAGTGCCATTTGAGATGGCCTAGAGGACCTGGGGCACTACATGGGTGGAGAGATGTGGTAGAAAATTTGCGGAAGACTGTCTGGATCAGCAGCTGGAGGCCAAGGGACACTGAGCAGGTGGAATGGCTCCAGGCACCATTGTACAGGCAATTAAATCATAATCCTAGTCAGCAGAGCCAACAGAAAGCAGGGAGCTATTCAAATGAGCAATGGCAGGCGCCTGAGATGAGATTTATGGAAAAGAAATAATTACAAAGAAGGTTTTCCAAGTGAATTCTTGATTTTTTTAGCCAGACATTACCTACATTACATTTTTTTGTTTGTTTATTTGGTAACAAAACATCTTATAGCACAACTAGGCCAAATGAACAAAAACACAATGGGATCCCAACATTAACTAGATGCTATAGCTATAAAATGGAAAATTCCATTATTTCTTTGTATGTATCAAATTATTTGTGATAAAAAATACTGATTACAGCTTAAGAATTAAATTTTCTGGAGATCTTGAAAAAAGTTTCAAAGCAGACATTTTCAGTGCCAACAACTATAACTTATGAAACCACGTGGAGAATTAATCACAATTACATATACTGAACTCAGCCAGTTTCAGTTAATCTGATGACTATCATTACACAGGACAGTTTTTCAATTAAGAGAAGAAACCAAAACATACCAAGGAAGGTATGGAATGGAAGAGACTTCACCAGCCCGCAAGAATTCAGTTATATGGACATGAGTAAATGAACATTAGCTCATCGTCATGCACTGGTTTATACTGGTAACAGCATCAATTGTTTATTCATTTTACTGTTTCTTAGAAATAAAAATCCTGGCAATAGCAAAACAATAAATATTTGTTTTATTCTTTTAAGAATAAAACATTCTTTTAAGAATAAAATATATATTTAATGCTTCATCACACATGTTTATATAAAATTACTACTGAACAGTAAACTAGGATTGTCCTCTACATCAGATTATCTATAGTACGTCACTTGTCCCTCTGTATCTTTCCAGTCTCTGGCAATTGTGTGCTTATATCTACAAAAGCAGAAGTTCCCCCACTTTTATGACATGGATTCTTACTTAAGAAGAGTTAATGATCTGTAAACCCTAGTTTCATCTCAGTATCAGTAAAAACATAAGACAAAATTAGAGCTGAAGTGAATTAGACATCATGATAGATAATGAAAATTGCAGTCATGGTCTGACTTTACCTTATACTTCATAGATCTGCAGGTGAAAGGGCATGAAATTAAGCCAGTTAAAGGAAGAATTTTAAAAATATCAACACCTTCTGGAATGTTTTTCACTTTATAAGAATAATGTTACTTGATGTTTCATCTGGATGTCTGTTTAGATGATGTTACAGAAAAGGCTGTATTGCAATAATCAGCAAAATTATTACCAGATTGTTAGAGGTATGATACATTTCCTATTGCTACGCTATTGTGAGTAGATAAACTGGACATTTATCCAGAGAACTGATTTCATTTAATGGAACCGATGACGACATTGTGATAGTAGATATGTTTGCGGGGCCAGTAGATATGTTTGTGGGGTTCTCACCACTTCAGAAATCTTGTACAAATGACAGTATATGCCTCCATGACACTTATGTCTACCAAAAAATAACTGCTATAGGATGGCAGGTCCACAAAGACTTGTGGTCTGCACTTAATCAGGAATACAGATTTTTTTCTAATCCATCTGCAAGTGAAGCATTGATCTTGTAGTCTCTAGGTCTAAAAGAGGGCTTACAGAATAATACTTTATGTAGACTTCAGCTATCTCCACTAAAACTGGGGCTTATACAGATAACAAAAGTTATCACAAGTGATTTATTCACTCAGAGGTCCTAGAGATTCTTATGTGCTTATCACTAAATTATTAACAAAAAACTATGACATTGTATTCCATTATGACAGAATTTTATAGGTTTCTAAACAAATGGTGTAAGTTTTTCAGCAAGAAAAAGAATATATTTCAAACTTAGTATATCCTTTTAATGCTAATACACTCAGAAACATTTGAAACAAAGTTAATTAAAAGAAGAAAGTAGAAGAAAACCTTTACTTTCATATTAGTCATTCTTCTGTAGATAATACATGTGAAAAATGGTCCCTCATACTTAATAAAATGTAAACATTAAAGATAAACTTCCTTCTTCAGTATGTGTACGTTTTCCTTAGATCAGAGCATTTTAAATTGATCTAGAAGACAATGTGGGAGTAGACATCTATAAAATTTAATACTGAACTCAATTACTATGAAACAAAATATTCATTTATCTCATAACAGACCACAACAACGTTGTCTATTGCACAGTTTTGGTGGGGAAGGATTCTCTATGTAAAAAAAGTTACCCTCCCAATACAAAAGAAATCAAGCAGGACCTTAAAATAAATTAATAAGCAGGAATCTCCTTAGATTAGTAAAATCAAGTATCTGTTACAAAAGCCTACCACCAGTACTTATCTGTGACTCTGTCTGGCCCAATTTCATAATATATTTGCCACAGAACACACCACAGAAAAAAAATACATCCAGAGCCTTCTGCATTATTTACCAAGTATTTCTTAATGTCCTATAAATCTTCTTTTCATTTCCAGCATATATCCTTCAGACAGAAATCTAGTACAAACTCCAGTGCATCATTTCTGCCTCACTTAAGACTTACACTGAAAGTTTTCCAGATGCTGAGACTGTGTGCCGGCCCTTTTCAGAAGGTAAGTGAATTCTCAAGGAGGTTTAAACAAGGCCTTCCTGCCACACAATTTACCCCCATTCTTGAACTCATTTCATGATTTCTATATAATTGTACTCCTCTGGTTATACTCATGTAGCAAGGCTGTTTTGCATAAACTGAGATTTGCCATGTATGAAGGCTGTATTTTTAAATCCTCTTTGCCTCCAAACTATTTTTAAAATATTTGCTATCACCTAGTCTCGTCAAAATGCATCATGCCTGTTTTTCAAAATATTCAAGAAAACTAAGGTATCCTTGAAGTTTGGAAGTGGTGGAGGAGGGGACATGTTAGTTGAGGAAAGGTTTCTTGGTGCATAAAGAAGTGGACCGTTTACAATCAGACCCTTCTCAGAAAGCTTTGATTGAACTATTCTTTAGATTACATTGGGTCTTTGTAAGTGTGATAAGACTATAACTTTTCTCAGAAATGCTAGCTTCAAGTTCAAGTAGCTGCCTATGTTATTTCTCTGCAACATTACTTATTCAGATGCAATCAAATACCATGCAGAATATTATGAAATAGAGAAGCCTTTTTTGAAATTCCTGAGAAAGCCTGGCTCATGAATTTTGCAGCTGTAATATGTGCGCAACAGTCTAATTATAGTAATCCTAATCTATACAGACTATGTTATTAAATGTGACATATACTTTAATTGTTGACAGATGGCTTTGAGCCCTGCATAAATATTTATAAGGTCATAAGTACTCCTATAGCTAGCACACACAAAAATTCCAGGTATATTAGTCTGTCTTTTCTGAATCCTTTTATATGCACATGCAAACTCAGAACTTCCATTATCATAACTGTTTTATTCTTTAGGTTATCTGAAGACCTATTTTCTTTTTAAAGTGAAATGAATGGTGCATAGATTACAGACAGTTTTGATTACTTTGGAAATCAGACTACTTTTTCAGCAGTACATTGTTTTGTGTTAGTCCATGTGCTCACAGTTATTAAATATTGCCATTGTGTTGTTTATTCATAATCACCCAACTTCACTGATCTGATCATCTACATAGGAGATATAAATAGAAACTTTAAAGTCTCCAAGAACAGTGCAGAAAAGCAGGATTAATCTAGTAACACCATTCATTGACGTGTGAATCTTGTGCACATTCCACTTCTTTAGAACTTAGAAATTCTCATCTAAATCACATATAATGAAAAACTTGATTATTAAAAAAAACACTCAAAACAACTAGAAAATAAGCAACATTTAAAAGAAGTACCATATAGAAAATTGATTCCATTATCTGGGCTTTTCAAAGTTATCCTAGGATGGGCTTAAATGAATAAGGTAAAGACTGAGGTGTCACACACTTACAAAAACTGTTTATGTATCTTTTCTGCTGTTAGAATGGGAGTCACTTCATGTAGCTTTAGCAAACTAAACTTAGACATCTGTCTCTGCAGAAAGGCAGGCAAGTCTAGTAATTCATCTCAGCCTAAAGTTAACTGAAATATGTTTATCAAAGTCAAGTCGTATTCCCTACTGTATTCTCAGTTTTGAAAAAAACAAATATCTGTGCATGAATGAGTTTTAATATTTTTTTCACTGTAGGATGTCTACTCAATTTAGACATACGCAGACTAGTTAATTGGTACTAGTCACCTTTTAGAGTCACTAGGCCTTTTATATCCAATGGAAAGAAACAAGCATCTTCTGAAGGCTGACTTAATCTTAAAATAAACCATATGCATGGACATACTCATTGCTGATTTTAGAAACGTATTAACTGGCACTACATATCCCAAAGAGGGTTGATTTTTTTCCCTGATCTCCCACACTAAAAGCTCATTCTGGCAAAAACTACCCTCTTTCAGAAAACAAAGGGGAGAGGTGACTATTTAAAAGAACATAGGAAACCTTAGCATTCAACTGGAAAAACTGTTGCCATGAAGTAGCAGAATACGAAGTACTTTCAAGGGGAGTGTGATAATTTCTCCCTTGAAAGTCTGGTGAAGGGATTAATCAAAAAGAAAGGAAAGAAAGTTTTATGCATTTCTTTAGCAGAGCAATAGTAAGCTTTGAATTCTTTTCCTCATATCAGAAATACTTCACATAAAGTATGCAAACAACTAAAAAATAGATGAGTCAGCATTTTAACAAGTATGAGAAGGGTATACTTACAGGTATTCAGCACATGATCATTTAAACATTTCCAAGATTCACAAAACATCTTGAAATATTAGTCTAACTGTACCTTCCAGAAATGAAGAAAAAAATTGCTTATTGTTGAAATAATATCATAACTATACTTCTGGGTCTGTAGGCCGAGTTATAGCTTTCAAAATTGGGTGTTTAATGAGTTACCTGTGTCAACCCCTTTTTCTCTCGTTGTTTGCAAAATATTCTTGAGAGATTTCTCCCTTACCTAAGAAAAATTAGTTCTCTAAACTTAGCTTTGTTTGTACAAATTTTCTTTGAGAGTGTGACTTCATTAAAAGGCCAAGAGTTTGCAGGGGGTATAAAAGAAAAAAAAATTCTTTGTGTAGCAGGATTCCATTATCAATTTTCTCTCCTCTTCCCCCATTATTAATAAGTTTAAGCTCTCATTATTACAAGTAGGAGATGATAGGGTTCAAATGAAGCACACAGGTCTACTTCATATCTAGCTCTTTGCATTCTTTGAGGAAATACCAGCAGAATTCCAGAATTAGCACTCTGTTGGAACAAAAGCTGAAAAACTCATTTTCTTGCTTCTAAAAGTCTAGTTTTTGCTCTTCCTGACTTTTACAATGGATCCTCTATTTTCCTCCTGGGAGTTTCGTGATTCCAACCTTATCAGCATTTGGAAGAAACATTCTGTAACCTTTACTTTTTTATTTTTCTTGCTGTTAATTACAGGAGAGCATCCTTTAAGTGGAGCATTTATGGCAGATGTTACTTAGGCAAACTTAAGTCTTTTTTTCAGGGTGGACCACTTTCCTTTTGTTGTTCTAGAAATGCAATCTTTTCCACAAGTGTATTACTCTGGTCCCTGGAAAATGTACGTAAGAAGATGCACTGACATTGATTCCAAGCACTTTCTTTAAGCATCAAAATCTTAGAATCATAGAATGGTTTGAGTTGGAAAGGACCTTGAAGAACATCTTGTTGCAACCCCCCTGCCATGGGCAGGGACACCTACTAGACCAGGTTGCTCAAAGCCCCATCCAATCTGGCCTTGAACACTGCCAGGGAGGGGATAGATACTTTTCTGGGCAACTTGTGCTGGTGTCTCACCAACCTCACAGGAAAGAATTTCTTCCTAATCTCTAATCTAAATCTACCCCCTTTCAGTTTGAAACCATTACCCCTTGATTTCAAAATGTAATAATATACAAGAAAGTCTACTCTGCATTCTACTTGTCTGCACAGTGGCTATATATTTGTTCTTCTGTCTGCAAATTGTACAATTTCTCCCCCAGTTAGGTTCCTAACAATTATTATAGACTCGTTCCCTTCCCTCCTACACAGGGTTTTAAGAGATGTAGTTTAAGGTAATTGTTCCTAAACTTCTAGTGTTTTGACATCAGTTTCTAAAACCTTTGCCTACCAATTAACAGTAAGTTGTTCTCTAAGTACATTTCATATGTTTGATGGTTAATTCATAAGTTAATAATAGAAAAAACAAAATGCTGTTATCAATGCATTAGTAGTTGGTTCTTTTATACTTAATAGTATATGTAGAAAAAGAAAAGTCATTAAATAATAGTTACTGGTGTGACCAAACAAAGCCTTGGTAGGATAAAATTGAGAGATTTAGAAATCACATAGTCAAGTGCACAAATCCACTTCGGTACCCATGACTGAAATACATATTCATTTTTTAATTAAAGTAAATCAAGAACAAAATAATTACAAAGGGCTCCAGAAGTTTCTCGTTTTTATTTTCTGCTTAATTAATCATAAAAGAATATATTGAGATGTGAAGCCCTGTTCTTTAGCACAAGTTTTCTAATCCTATGATTTTGTCACTGTCCACAGTTCAGTTCAGACACTGATTTATATTACTGAGCATCTAAATTAATCTAGTATACAGTCATCTTTATCTAATCATTAATTTTTTGTGTTACAAATTGTGTGACTTATACACTTGAACTCGCCTATATATACACAATTTCCTTGCAAAAATCAGAGCACTATGAGCAGAGCTGTCTGCTCCCTGAGGTTCTGCTCATGGTGCTGAACAAACACCTTGTGCTGATTGATTCTGTCTTGGCAGAGAGTCAGAGGTATAGAAGTGTCTAGCTGAGAGTTATCCAGCAGAGAGTAGTTCAGCAGAGAGTTTGTTGCGGTGGACAGTTGGTAGCATACCCTTAGTGGGGGACAGTTGTCCTAGACCCACCCCAGCACTAGAGAACAAGCTCAAGCATGTTAACTTTCTTAGAATATATAGAGCCAGTGTCTTTCCTGTCAACTTTGTAGCTTCAGAACTCTTTCTAAACATTTTTTAGATTTGAAAACTACGATCTAACTCCCCTGCTTTCAATATTGACACAAGACCTCTTTAATATGCCCATAAGCTTCTTTCAGTTCAAGTGCATCAATACAGTAAAAATAGGCAATATAATATCCCATTTTCCTTATGAAAAGTTAATGTCAGCTCATTTGATGATAAATAAGAACATAAATAAAAGACATGTTCTTGAAGTTCATCCTTATTATCGCAGACAAAAGAGAAGAAAAAAAAAAAACAAAAAACAAAACTGTGATCAATTGTCATATTCAGATCAGCAAAATGATAACACCTGAATGTTTTAAATTTGTATCTCCATTACAAACATTATAGCCATACAACACCATGAGCTGCAGCAAATGAAGAGATTGCATCTGTTTCTCTTAAGTGGTAACTGCTGCTGTAATCAAGACCTCCATCTCACAACACTTGCAATATGCTGAATTGAGATGAATCCCACCCTAAGTATCACCAAGTCTGTGGCAAGTGTCTATATGAATGATTTTAGTTGATACAATATTACTTGAATTAGGTTAGCTTTCTATCATTAAAGGCTATACTAACACATTACCTCACTCTTGTCAAGGATTAAAAATGCGTGTGCTGATAATCAGTGTGTACAATAAGTGGTACAGTTGGCATGTAGCTATTCAATTCTATATTTAAGCTTGAGGTCCCCAGTTTTGATTATAGTTGCTGCTGTAAGATTGTATCTACATTAACAAGTTCTATGGATCAACAGAAACAAGAAACAACAAAGTAGCTGATGCTCATGACGGATGAGTGATGGGGACGCACATGGTAAAATGCGTAGAAAAATTGTTCATTTGGGGCAGCTTCAAATGCTCAGCTTCAACAGAGTAATCAGAAATGTGGCAAAGAATACAGCTGGCAATAGCCCACCAGATTCTGAGATACGATTTATTCTGACATAATAAAAAACATCTGGTTTCATACTATTACTGCTTCTATTATTTAATTGAGTCACTATTATATTTTTTTTACAAGATCATTTTTCTCTGATTCACAACTTGCAAGTAATGTAAGTCAGAAATATTGAAATGAAGGTCAGAAATACTGCAGACCTATTTTCTGTCAAAAGACCTCAGAGCAATAGGTGATGTAAGAGAACATAATTTCACCTATGCAGTTTAGACACCAGGGCTTCATTTTATGTTTTTAATTATTCTGTTTAGCTATTACAGTTTTAAGTGTTTTGTGGTAATCAGCAGAAACTAATCAGACATAAAACTATACAACATTCATTTTCAAACACTTTATCTTAATTACATTGTAAATGCTGATATTAAAAGATTACACAGCAGTTTGTTTGGCTGCTTCATTAAATGATTGCTAGTCAGTGCCTTATAAGCAGTAATAAATGCACACTAATACCTTCAGTGTCTGCAGTAGATGTGGACAATCGAGGGAAAGACACAGAAATTATTTACATTTACTTTCAAGCGCAAGAGTGAGAAAAGACAGTTACTTACATCCTCAAAGTTGGAGAGATATTAGGGTCATCTTTCATCAGTAAGGTCAACAAAACACTTCCTGGACATGAATGGATTCACAGAAATGGTTCTAGAATATTAGCTCTGAATTGTTAATCCTCATAATTCAAAACAAAACTGAAGAAAACATGAAGCAAACAGGAAAATAAATCTAAATAGCAGCCAATTACATTAGTGGAATAATTCCTTCAATCGTGATAGTAGTACCTCTGGGCAAAGGCAGCCCAAAATCTGAGAGAACATACATTTTCATTTTATCAGTTATTTCTAGGTTATTGTCTAGCTTTAAGATACTATCAATTTGCTTTGGTAATATCTCTGTGTCAAATTACTATCATCTTGTTCAGATTTTATAATTTTTACATTTTTTAATTTTTTTAATAATCCTGCCACATGAGGATTATAAAAATGAAGCCAAACATACCAGTGTGGCATGTCATTAGAACAAGACATACAGAGAACCTTGGCTTAATGCTTGCAAATACCTCTTTGGGATACTGTGTTTATTCCAGTAGTCTCACTTAACAACAGAATAAACTCTTGGCAAACAAAAGAGAAGACAAAACAGCTGGTTGCATTCCTGCCAGGCAGTTTCAGAGTTCGTAAACCCCCAGAAAACAAATTAAATACATTAACATCAAACATTTCTTATATTTTACCAAAAATCTTTAACTACACATTTGAACACTATATCATAACTTCATGTTTCCTGAAACTGAACCATACTTGTCTCAACATCTTTCTGCAAAACAATCAGCATATGGTGACAGATTCAACAAAAACAGTAAGTACAGGACTAATTTTACTCTTTCAGGAAATCATGGGAAACCATTAAAGAATGCAGACAAATTCAGAACCGATTCATTTTCTCTGCTTTGAATGCAGGGCATGAAAGTGAAATATATTTTGGTACAAGACAAAAGTAGAAAGTGTAGACAGTGACAGCACGTATAGAATTCTATGAAAAGGTAGTGTTTGATCATGGATACTAAGCATTTATACTATTTGGTATTCTAAATACAAAAGAAAACTCACCACATATTGACGAAGCTGAATGTTAACTCTATCAATAGTCTACATGCTGAGGACTCATTTTGATGCTGGCACAGATAACAAGCAGAACAATTTCAAAGACTTCCATGGAATCTATGAAATGAGTTTTGCTGAAACCAGTATAATGTGAATAACTTCTGTGATTTAACAAAAAAAATTTGGAAGACTGGGAAATAGGTGTTGTCTTGATGCTTATTTCAGTTTTGTGTTTAGGAATTTTCTCCCAAGTCGATTGTCTTGTGAAGATTTAGTTGTGTAATTTATTTGTATTCTGTAGACTCCACACAAGGATGTCCACACCATTTGATAAACAAGGTGTGGCCATTGCTCAGTCCTCAGCCATAATCCCCTCCTCTTCCCCCAGAATGCTGTTTTCTCAGTCAGTCCTTCATCTTCATTATCTTCCAGACTATATCAGTTGGAAAGGGCCATAACTTCCAAAGAGCATATTAACATTTAATCACTGTAGCTGGTCTGATGTGAGTGCTTAGGTTGTTCCTGTGTAATTTCCTAGTATGGATACGGCCATCCACTCTAGCAGGGTGATATTTCATGTATTAACATGAATCCTTTATTACAAAAAGAATATTGATAAACAGATGACTAAGATAGTCAATAATAATCACATATCTGTGGACACTCAGAATTACACTGTTTCAAAACTCAAATTCATATAAAATGGGATTTGGTAAAATTGAGTAGCAATGTCTACAACTGTGAATTTTGATGCTATTTATTGCAATACTTGGTCTCATTGATGATCTATTCCTAAAAAAATAAAAGCAAAGGCTTCATACAAAGCTTGTTGAAATCAATCAAAAGACTTTGTCTGATTACAGAGGTTTGTGAAGCAAGCGTGAATACTAATCCGACACAGTAAAAGTTTTAAGTAGAAGAGCATAATAATTTTAAGTCTATCCTCTGTGAAAGCAAATGAACAATTTAGTATACAGAACTCAGACTAGAAGTAATTGTCAGAAATAAAAATCAATAAATTGGAGAGGAATCACAGAGAGACATTCCAGGGTATGACATATATTAAAAATGTGCAACAGCCCCCTTGGACAACAGTTGAAAATAAAATTTTGTGAAACTTGTTATGCAAAACATGAGGAAACACTAGTGAAATCCATTATTTTCTTTTCCACTTTCAAATTCATTGTTTGAGTTCTAAGTAAGTCACAGCACAACTCAGTTTGGAATTCATGATTCATATTTTTCTCAGTGAAATACTTCCTAATCAGCCATTATTGCCTATAGGCATGAAGCCAAAGAAATCAGTAGAGTAGAATGTATTTATTTATTAATTTCAATCAGTGCAGCTAATGCCAGGACCTTTAAACCATCTGCTTCAGTTAAGGAAGAAGCATGGACCACTGGTGATGTTACTACTGAAAAAACATCTAGAGGAGAAACATATGTTACAATGGCAATCTGCCTTCTGAGTGCAGAGGGAAAGAAGCAAACACTTGAAATATAAGTGCAGACCCTATGGTTACTCTTTAAGAGTTCTGCATATTCTGAATTGCCTTCCAAGATATTAAGAATTTTGTCTGCATGTCTGTTAGTGCTCAAGGGGACAGGGGAGACAGAAAAAAACCCCACTGTTAACAACCAAAAGCACTCATGATGTACATGTATGAACATTTCAAAGTGAACACAGAAGAATTCATATGCTGACAACTGAAGCAACCGTCTAATCATTCACTCAGACACATTCTGCATAAACACTCTGGCAAACTGACCTGCTAATTAACATTTTGTTTTATGCAAGTACAAATTTTTAACCTAACCTCTGTCACTGCTATTTTACTATTTCATGATTTATCTGAACTTTAGGTATCATCAGTTAAAGTGACTGTACAAGTCCAGAGGCATGAGTAAAGGGCACAGGCTGTTTGTCAAGGCAGACAGAATTACTTTCTTGCCCCACTCTGAACTGACCCAGTTCTGGGAACCACATGGCACAGAGTGCAGTATCAGGAGAACAACCCGAGATCTTGCCTTGCCAGCATCTCAGCTGCAACTCTTTCCTAGCATACTTTACTGTGACTAAAAAGACTGAGAGAACTTCTTCACTTGAGTTTGCTCTGAGCCATATCTTTCCACAAGAGGTATGAAAAGGCAGAAAAGGAATCTCCCATGGAAAGAGAACTGAATGAAAAATTACCTGAAAGAGAGATACGTCTAAGACCTTGGCACTGCTAATTAAATGAGGACAAAGAACTGATCCCTCTTCAAAACTTCATATTGCTTTAAGTAAGCTCTGACTCTAAGACATAACAACTCTTTCATGGAAGTTTTTCAACTTCAACGTCCAGAATAATATGCAGAAGTAGTGCCAGACCATCAGACTTGTGGATTCTATGCATTGAAGAGCAAATATGTGTGGCAAATTCTTGATTGTGACATGTGACTATGTGGTGGTGTGTGATGATGCAAATCCTGCTGAGGCACTGCTGAAGAGACTCAAGAAGGCAGACTTAGATGCATAGCAAAACTATCTAAACAGACACTCCCTAGAGTGAGGTAATATTGGACTATTTATTGGAGAAAGACTGTTTTTATATGTGTAAAAAATGCACTAATGCAAATGGCATTTGCACATATGTTTGTTATGTTTAACAGTCCTCACAGACAGCCTTCATAGTAAAACAGTATAGTGCAGTCGACAGCTGAGTACAAGACCAGTCACCTAGAGGCCATCCATGTGAAACAAATAGGTTTTGGTCTTCATTAAGCAGCACATTCTTAGATGGTACATACACAACATACTGTGGTATACTTTTTTAATAAGAAATAGTATCTTTGAACTTCTCAGCTTCTACAGATCATGAATGGTTTGTGTGAAGAACACAGCTGTTACCCATTCTTCAGTAAAACTGATCTGAGATGGCTGTACACCATTAGGATTTTCTTGTACTCAGCAGGCATAATATGAAATACCTAAGGAAAAAATTCTTTAGAAAGAATTCCTGAAGGAAATGTAATCAGAATTCTATCTACAACTATTCTTGTGAAAACTGTTAAATAATGTCATCCTTTCAAAATTAAAACTCTAAGTGCATTGAAAATTCATTGGGAGTTTATACTCATGACTGAAATATAAGGCTAGAAACAGGTATCTGAGATCTACCAGCACATAAAACTAAACAGCCTCCAGCATTTATGTATTTCAGAATCATATTGATTCGTCAAACATGAGACTTTGCAAGTATCATCTTACTGCAAAAAAATGGCTTTTTTTTTTTAATTGTCAATTCCTGGAAAGACAAATAATGGAACATACTTGATTGTCAGTTCTGTAGATAATAATCAGCTCTTTCCAGCATTCAAATGCAGTGTCAATGTCAAGGCTTTCCAGGAACTCTTCACAAGACTAAGCAAATGGTAGATAAGATTCAATGTAGGTAAAGGAAATTAATGTCACTAGAGAAAAAAAACCTAAATCATGCCTACATGATGTCCAGAACTTGCAGTTACAATTCAGTAATATTTTGAAGTTAATTTTGATGATTCTTGAATATTTGTTGTCTCAAAAAGTCAACAAAATTCTGATGATATTTCAACTACCATCAGAAGGAGTCTTGAGACCAAGGTGACATTTTGTTGCCATGTCAAATTTTGGCACTCGGGTATCTTTCATGTGTGCAGTTCTAGTATCTATATGTCTAGAAAAAAAAGAAAATAGAGACAAAGGAAGGTACAGATAATGGCAAATAACGGATAAAAAGGATGGAGTGACCGCCCCATCAAGGGAGAACTTAAGTAAGATGACACTGTACAATTTGCAGGCAGGGCATGTGAGCAGAGATGTGGTTGAGATGTGTTAAGGTGACAGATAGAGATGTGGGTGAGGTGACAGAAGCATGAGGATGGTGGATATGTTGGATGCAAATATGTTATTCACCAAATTCTACAATGTTAAAGTTGCACAAGAATGCAGTGAAGTAATAAATAATTTCAGGCAGATAAGAGGAAGTACTTTGCATAAAGCAAGAAGCTAGTTTATGGAACTTTTTGCCATAGGAGATTCTGAAGGTGAACAATATAAGAAGTTTCATAGAGGAATTCAAGAAATTTACAGGTGAACTAAAATGGACCACATATCCATATCAAAAGGGACAAGCAGCAATGTGTCTTCTAACAGCTCTAATACAACTATTGTGGTAGAATATAACAGGAATTAAGCACAGATGATGACCAGGATCACATTCTCACTAAATAGCATCTCCTACTATTACTGTAAGAGATAGAGCACTGGACTCAGCGGACTACTGGTCTAAATGGAAAGAACATTTTCGGTGTTCTTAATCATTTGGCACTGAAGGAACTGCTATTTGGTAGAACAGAAAATTCTATACATAAGATGAATTAATAATATATTAGTTTGTGATGAAGGAAAAAACATGGAGAGAGAAACTTAAAGAAGCAGAGGAACTGCTCTGATTTAAGGCTAGAATAAAGATGATGTTATATTTCCATATATTTTAATGTTCAAAGTTGTCAGTCTAACTAGCCTATTTCTGAGTAACATCACATTCTGGTTCCCAGCCTGGGGATATAAACAGGCTTTTTATACCATGTCTCTCCAAGTGCACACAGCATCTGATGACATAGATATCAGTGTGTATAAGCACCTTCCTGAGATTCAGACATTTGAATTATAACCACATGAGGACACAAATACAAGGCAAACATTTGCATAGAAGTGTATCAGGAAGAATATTTGTATTTGAAATAGTTTTTGAGCATTTGGATTAAGAACTGAAACTGCGTGGGAGGAATGAAGACAGATTAGACCAGAGCAATATGCCTTAAGATGCATAACCATAACATTTGTGAATTCTAGGAATAATTTGCATTGGAGGCAGTATCTCTTGAGAAAACTGTAAGGAAAGATCAGATCTTAGGAATTCCATTATTTGAATCCTTCACTTTTTTCCTCACATTAATTTGTCCATCTCCAGTTTTTCAACTGAAGTTTTTAAAAAAACAATAAATCTCATTATTGTACAGCAGTCACAACTGTGTCCATTAGCAGAAATTTTCTTAAGAAAGCATTATTCATTTATCTCTTCGGACACCTATGTCACACAAAAAGTCTGAAATAAAGGCCAGAAGAAGTAACAGGATAAAAGTTAAGTTGCTTGCAATTTTAAAACAAGATCAGATTCATTGCTATTATTCTAATAATCTTTTGACTAGTCATAATGAAAAATTATATTTTATTTTCCCACATACGTCATAATTTAACATAATACAACAATTAAGAAAAAAAAGAATCCCTACAAGAATTCATTGTCCCATCTAGAAATAATTGTCATGGTACAATAATCAGGAATTAACAATTACTATCTTCCTCTGAATTGGGAATAATGAAGGTCCACATACTCCTTTTTGTAGGCTCCTTCATCTGGTTGATTTGGGCACTTGGCTGCAAGGTCAAGCACACTACAGCTGATCCACTAGCAGATATTATAAGATTTACTCTTCCTAAATACAATGCAAATGTGCTTCAGCAAAATTAAAACCAAACAATATGGATGAAATTATTCAAATCCCAATTTTGGCATCCTTCAGTCTACTGTTGGTGACTATCTTCATATACACATATCACATACAGCAACTAACAGAATGAAAACCATTTCACTATCAAACCACAGTATCTGTAAGGGCTGAATAAAGATCTTTTAAAGGTAAAAGATAACCTCTGATATTGATAGTAATACTAAAAACCCAGAACATACTGCTACCATTCATGATAAAGTAGTGCTTTAAGTTAAAGTAGACCTTTCAAACAGGTCTACTGCTAGGTGGCAGTACCTGACATGAAAGATAGATCTTTTTCCAAAACAATCCAAATTACTGATATTTTGAATTCCACAACAAAGCTTCCATTGTCTTTAATGGTGCATAATGGGGCCCTCAGTCATAGAAAGACAAACACATTTTGATGCAGTACCAAGAACTTATTCACACTGAGAAAAGAAATAGCGACCTAAACCAAAAACTTCTTGTGTATAATAGCTTTTCATAAAAAAGACATATGACCCATTTTCATTTTGACAGAAACTACATAGTGAAATGGCCACCGGAGGTAAAACATTTCTATTAAAATTCATTTGTGCTGTGAGGTTTAAATCTTAATTTAATTTGGGCCATACAGCATTTAGCTACAAATGCAGTAGGCAGTAGCTCATGAAGAACTTAGCAAAGAAGTCATAGTTCTAGCTAGAGTACTTAAATTGAAGAAAGAAATTGTCTACTGGGATATTTTTCTGTAGTTATAACACAACTGAAAGGCAAAAATCTATTCTCTTTTCAGGCAGAAAAGGGAACAAGTCCAGAAAAAAACCAGCCACTTGATAGTTCTTTTAAAAAGGCTTGACTTTAAACAGGCTGAATACATACTCTATTATAGCAAAACACCTATCTACATGCTTAGCTTTTCTAATATTTCCATCAAAGTCAATAAGAGGATTAAAATGCGTTTAGGATGAAATAAACATGTGGAACATTTTATATCACAGAACAATCGGTTAGAGCAATGAATAGCCTAAACATTTTGAACCATCAGTAAGTGTAAATTTCTATTATCCCCTGAGTTTATTTCAACTTACACAGATTTACCGTCATTGAAGAACTAGGGGACTAAAAAATTGTTTAAATACAAGATATGGAAGAACTGCAAACATTTAATAATTTTCTTTCTAAGAAAGTGGAAAGATAATTCAGAAAGTTATTAATAAGTCTGTCCTGATTTGAGAGTATCAGGGTAAAAATTTTCTGTACTAACCTGGGACCACCCAGGACACTCCCAGATGCTGCCAGCAATTACAATGGCAGGGGGAGCACCTGTGTCTATGGGGAGGAAAAGATAGGTCAGGTAATCCAAATGGGCCAATCATAGTATTCCTTCCATGGTGCTCAGTACAAATTGGCTCCTTAGAGCTCTTCTCTGGCCCATGTAGCTGGTGTGCTAACAGGATTTGGACTGCCTCTTGTTATCCCTCCCTATGCTAATGGCATTCCTGCATCCTGTTCTCTTGCTGAAGATCAACATTGTGCACCAAGACAGGTTGACTTCCTCTGCTTCCATGAGGACTGGTGTGGCCACCCCAAGGGTTTTTGTGGACAGTTGTTGGGACACTGGGCTCAGGTACTCCCATCTGCTGCTGAATCCAGTTTGGGACTTTTCTGGTCTGGATGTAATTACCATCTGGGAAGCATGGGCTCCATATTTGTGTTTTTGTTTATATATGTGAATATATATTTACATTTTTGTATATAATTTGTCATCTTTATTATTATTTATTATTTTCTGTTTCATTAAATCTGTTCTAGTTTTCTTTCCAACCTCAAAATCTCTCCCTCACTTTCCTGTTATCTTCCCCTGGGAGGCTGGTGGGGAGATAATGGAGAGCATCTGTCACCTGGTTATTAGCCAAACCCGTGACAAAGGCCTTGGTCACACACTGCTTTATGATAATATTCCATTCATTTATAGCATAAAAGGTAAATATCCTATTAAAAGTGAGCTAATAGATTCTGTAAATTTCATAATATAGTAAAATCAAGAAAAATAGTTTTGCTATTAACAAATAAATGACCATCATAGTTTTTCGCAGATTTGAAGACATTAAAGGACCTGACAAGACATGAAAATCAAATAAAAGGGATTTGAAAATGTCTTTATTTAAGCATTGAAATAAATTGTGTGCAGAACCATGCTAGAGAACATAATCTATTCTGAATTAATTTCTTTCTTATTTTCTGAATAAATATACAAACTGGCCTCTACTGACATTTTAAAATGCTACTTTTAGAGTCATGCCATGCTTTGAATTATTCTAGTTTGAAAGAAATAATTCATGAGCAATTTATCTGATTTGCTTCACTGCCAGGTGTGTATGAAGAGGTAGAAGTGTTCTCTGTCATCAGCTGTGCTCTGGGTAAAAGACTGGGTTATTTTATGCATGGTACCTGTAGTGGCTTTCAGTAATGAGAACTCTGTAAATGAGCTTAATAAATACATTTTACATTTAGCTTGCAATAAATACTGATTTTTAGACTACAAGGGAAGAAAATTGGTTTTGGATTTGTGTTAGCTGTTATGCTGTGACAGGTTTCCTCCTAGGTAACACGAACAATCTCATTTAGTGTGATCAAATACAGGAATGCAAGCAAAACCTTAATTAATGGTTTATCAGATGGGATATGTAAGCCTTGAAAAGTTCAAAAGATTATGATATAACAAAAACATTGAATCTGGCTCAAATTCTGCATTTCGGTATTCAATTTAAAAGAAAAATTAATCTAACATCAGTTTTTGGACCTTCTGAAATGTTGCTTACCAAAGCTAATGCCCACTCAACAAAGTAAAACAGTAAATTCATCCAAAAATGTGGACACTAAAACTTCATATATTTAAACATAAATTTATTTTTTTCTTTTCCTGTTTTCATCATATACTGCTACATAATTTATAAAATGAATACAGGAAAAACAGAATCAAGAACTGTAACTCGGAGAAAACACAATTCACCCTTTTTTCTCCATCACTATGTATGCAGGTGTGTTTTAAAGTCTTCAAATGTATCCGTAATGCTCAATTTTCATATGCGACCTAAAAAACATTGGGGCAGTGATATATTTAGAGTGTTTTCATTTTTATTTTAATTATAAATTTGTTCACCTTCAATCTAATGCATTAATTATGTCTTAGTCATACCTGTAGATTTTAACTCATTACCTTTGTTGTACAATTAGGAGTGACCAAGTAAAAATCTAGAGACTACTACTGTATAAGTAGTATTAGTCATTCAGTATCTTCATTTTTATTCTCTATCAACTTTGGGGAATTTGAGGATTTATGTCTGTTCTTTTTCTCAATAGGGTACTTCCTTGTGTGAAAGTAATAATGACTATTAGATCAATTCCTTTGAAAACCTAGACTGGCTAGGAGAAGAGAGAAAGAATATGAAAGAATATTTTCAATAGCCTAAAACTTCACTGTCATTGATTTCACAGTCACTGATTCACTGTGATGTGTCACAGTCCACAAGCCTGGGAGAAAGAGCACCTAGCTAGACTGTTTTGGACAATTTGTCCATTCTAAACATTAAAGAGACTGTGGGTTTTTTTTCTAAAGCCACACATAACTGAGCATCTTAACGGCATCAAAGTAAACACATTAATTATGCAACCAGTGATCTAACCAAGAAAAGCACAGAAGTCTTCCCCAACAAGGGCTCACACTAGTTTGCCACACTGCCAAATTGCAGAAGGCAAAGGAAGGGACTGGGAGAAGGAAAATCTGCCTGCTGTAAGAGCTGATCAGGTGATCAGGTTTGAGACTAAATAACCTGAAGGTGCACAAGCCCATGGGACCTGACAAGATCCATCCACGAGTCCTGAGGGAACTGGTGGATGCAGCTGCTAAGCCACTTTCCATGATATTTGAAAAATCATGACAGCCTAGTGAAGTTCCCACTGACTGGAAAAGGGGAAACATAACCCCCATTTTCAAAAAGGGAGAAAACTCCAGGCCAGTCAGTCTCCCCTGTGTGCCCAGCAAAATCATGGAGCACATCCTCCTAAAGTCTCTGCTAAGGCACATGGAAAACAAGGATGTGTTTAGTGGCAACCAACATGGCTTCACCAAGACCAAATCATGCCTGACAAATTTGGTGGCCTTTTACAATGGGGTTACGGTATTGGTGGATAAGAGAAGAGCAACTGACATCACCTACTGGAACTTGTACAGAGCTTTCAACACTGTCCCACACAACATCCTGGTCTCTAATTTGGAAAGATATGGACTCGATGGGTGGACCACTAGGTGGATAAGGAATTGGCTGAATGTTTGTACTCAAATAGTTGTAGTCAACGGCTTGGTGTCCAATTGGAGATCAGTGACGAGTGGCATTCCTCAGGGATAGGTACTGGGGCCAGTGTTGTTTAACATCTTTGTCAGTGACATGGATGGTGGGATTGAGTACACCCTCAGCAAGTTTGTTGACAACACCAAGCTGTGTGGTGCAGTCAACATGCTGGAGGGAAGGGATGTCACCCAGTGGTACCTTGACAGGTTTGAGAATGTGAAAGAAGAAAATAAAAAAGTTTCTTTACTCCCATTGTTGCCATTACAGCCAGGAAAGTTTTCTCTTCTTTAGAAGTACAGTGTTATGTACAATTTTAAATGAACTGAGGGAAGGTGCAAATAGTTTTGAAGTTGATCCATTAGTATTAATACCAAGTTCCATAATCACCACAAATATTGTTTTGATCAAGTGTGATTTGCATGCTGAGCCAACTGTTGTGGATTTGGGGTTTTTTTGGATTTTTTTTCCCTTTTTAATCTAAAAAAAGGGGGACCTGCACCTGGGGAAAAAATAGTTTTCTATTGACTCCTCTACCTACACCTGAGAGCAGTGAAGTAGGTAACTGAGGCCAGGCATTAACGCAAAAGGTAGAAATATGGCAACATATCACTAGATCCTGTTTCTTATTCCCAAAGAGGGAATTGAGTAGCAAGCAGGAACTGGAGTTAAAGAAAGCAACATATGGAAGTTAATCAGAGAGTAACCATGTTGGAAAATCCATATCAGGCATGAAAATTTCTTACTAAATCTGTGAAGTTAGGAAATATCAGTAGCTCTGTCTCAAATTGCGCAGAACAGTTTCCACCAAGAGGATGTCCCCAATGGTAGAGCAGCTGGAGTTCAGTGTAGAGAATGGAGAAACACAACATCTTGTGATACCAGTGACCAGACATCAAGGAATTGACATGTGGGAGGCTGAACTGCAGAGTCTGAGCCATCTTGTCAGATGGCCATTGCTTGGCCATTTGCCGAGGAGGAGCCCTGGATGGCTCCAGGGACCAGGACATCTTGTAGTACCATTTTTAACAGATTGCTGAGGAGTTTCTCAGGGGGATCAAAAAAGACTGAGGGACTGCCACTCACCTCAACACTGTTGATAAAAGACACACACTTCCAATACCAAAGAACAGAGAAATAATCTCTGGGAAATTGAAGTGTTAAGTATTGGAGTATACTCTGAGGTATGTTGTCCTATTGAAACTACTGAAGCAACAACTAATCAGGATAAACAGTGGTAGAAATCACTGACAACATAATGGTTATTGAATGACAGCTACCTAAGAAGGTTGCATGAGTGCTCCAACTAGGTGTTTCAGTTGCTTGTTTATATGCAAGGAGTAAAGCACATGTACACATCATATATATTCATCTTTATGAAATGGCATGATGTTCTAGCACAGCAGCTGAACCCTGTAACTCCTTTTTTAATCGCTCAGAGTTTTTTTGACATATATTTTATCAGATAAGAAAGCTGAAGAGCACAAAACTGTTTTATTTATGTTATCTTACCTCCTCAACACAGTCCACAGGCATTTAGGCTATATCAAGACTGTGTAACATGGGAGCACTTCTGAATTCCTGGACTTAGGCATTAGCAATCACCATAATGTCTCCATCCTTGGGGACAAAAAGGGGTGATATCTGTTGTTGAGATCATGCTACAGATGAAGGAAAATCTTTTCATATAAAACAAATTTATTTGGAATTATGTGGTGACAAAGATCTGTCCTGCGTCTTCCAGTTCTGGCATATAAACACAGGCATAGCCTTAATTTTATTCTGCTTTTAGACACAAGACTGATTTAACACAGGTGATACTGCTACTGTTTGTGCACAGTAACAATACACTCAGACTTGGGTTCAGTGGAGTACATTTGTGCTTATAGCCTTCTACGTGCCAATACTCTACGAAGGTATATTCAGAAATTACATTGAACATCTAGTCACTTTAACAACCTAACTACTTTCCAGATATCTGCTTGAAACTGCATACATATTCAGTTTCAGGAGATAATAGTTTCCATATTTCATTGGCAGATTACAAATTTAATCTTCATGATATGTGGATTTTATTCAGGGATCTGCCAAGAGAACATACATCAGGATTTTATTTTCATATATTACAGCTCATTTTAAACTTCAAATAATCACTATGATTAAAAGACTGAACTTCTGACAATATGTCTCTGATTGTACATTTGTTTCTTGCGTTTCTTCAAGGCTGTAAAGTACAGCCCAATAAAAAGCTTAATATAATCATGTGTTGTTCACCGTTTAGAAAACCAGCAAGTCTGACATCTTAAGAAATCTAAAATGATCCGTTAACCAGTTCCATAACTTTTTCTGTACCTAACTAAGCAGAATTAAAAAAAAAATAATATTATTTTACTACCAGTATCTTTAAAGACACGGAAGAGCAGATCTGGTCTGTTAATTCAGTTTATGCAGAAAACTGCCTTGTGCAACAGATAGCGCTCTGGTGAATTTTAATTGATTTAGTCTGCTGTACTGCCAGAAAACTAACACCATTATATAGATACTTTGAAAAGCAATCAATCAGCCAGTACTCCAAGTGAGCAGGAGCGGAGCTCTGAAACCTTTCCCCAGCAGGATCACAGCTTTTGCACTTCTAAATGAAAGAAAGATACTTACTGATTCTCTTGAACAAAAGATAAAAATAAAGTATAAAATACAAAATGGAAAATGAAACCCATTCCAGTTGGAGGAAAGGGTGAAGTAAAAATCAGTAGATTATTCCATGAGGCTCTCCTGCTTACGTCTTTTTTACTCTTAACAATGTAATCAATCTCTGCATTATCATATTCACTTTACATTTTCCCATTTGACTGATTTTCAAATGGAAACACTATCACATAAGGGCACTAGACAGAATTATTATGCCTTTTCTGCTAGTTACTGCATTACATTTATAATGCAATATCTGGTCTTTTTATTTTTTAGCTTGTCCCTGACCAGTGCCACCACTATTCCTAATTACACTCAATACTTTGCATGCACTTGAGGGTGGATTTTCGTTATTTAACAGTAATTTATCTCCTCAGTTCTCATAACTTATGAGGTAGCTGCACAGAACACTGTCTAAGGGAATATGCATATAGGAGTATAATAACACTCTTTGAAGTCTTTTCTTCATGTTGTATTCCAGATCTTATGCCCTGTGATATCATTGTCTCGATTCAGGAGAAAAAATAGATAGGTCTACTATTACCACAGTTTTTGACAACTTCCTCTTATTCCATGAGTAACAGTTGAAATAGTTGATTTTAGAATAGGTTTATAAAGTAACCAGCAGATTTTACAATCACTTGGTTATTCTGCTTTGTTAGCAAATCTGAAAACTGCAAGGATTAAGTTTCAGCATGTCAAAAAACTTCTGATGCCAAACCATGAAGCAATCTGAAAAATTATTAAAACAAAACTTGTTATATTAAATAATTTTAATACATGCTTCCAAGTTTTCCTCTAAATTAGAAACCCACATGAAATACTACAATCTGCCTAGGTAACACTGTTTCTCACAGATCTTGGTACTGGGAGGTACAGAGCATATGGGTTCCAGACTGGTTCCTTCTCCCATCCAGGAGGAAACCATAACATTCATAACCTACACGCTCTGATTCTTGCCCTAGGACCCTAACCATGCCCCACTTTACAGTCTCCAAGTAGGAGATGACCCCGTGACACCTGTTTTTCCTAACACTCCTTCAAACTGGTACCCTCTCCAACCATTTAACTTCCTGCCTACATCCTTGTCACTGATGGCTCTAATCCTCTATGGGAAGGTACATAATCCCACATCCAGAAGTCAACACCTCCAGACAGTCAGTTATTACTCTGAGATGGCTGAGTTTCAGAGATTTAGAGTTAGGACCTCCACAAAGACAATTGTTAATCATTGATATCTCTATTATCTCAGGGATCTACCCAGCAACTAAGGTCAGCTTCTCCACATAGACAGTGGGATCATATAGATATGTTTCCTGCAATACCATTTCAGGGCTAAAATAGGCTGAGAAGTTTGTGGGGTGGCTGAACCATTAGCTTTTATAAAAAATCTATGAATCCATGGTGCCATATGTTCTTCTTGTTTCGCAGAATTTCAAAATCTAATCAGGATACTGTTCCTGAGAATCATGCTTGGTCTAGACTAGTCCAACTCCAGATACAGAAAATAAGTTCGAAGGTGGGTTTTTTCGGGGGTAACTGAATTTACATCTTTCAACTTTTCCACAAGGACAGGAGAGCTAGAAATTTGTTGTCCTAGGGAAAAAAAATAAAAAAACCCAAACAAAACAGCAACAACAAAAAACAACAACAAAAAAACAAACAAACAAACAAAAAAAAACCACAATCTGTTGCTTCATTGCCTGTCTGCCAGTACACTGCTAGTAATTTTTAAAAGCATTAGTGAAATCCAGACAAATTTGGTAAAAGGACTGGAGGTCAACATTTCTGCGCATGTCTTTGGAAATCAATGACTAGCAGCCATTTCATAAAGCAGAAAGTAAAGTTTAGTTTTGTTTGGCCAAGGTCAACTAATCAGATGGGGAAACAGCAATCTAACAGCACAGATGTACGGTGAAGAAAGTGGGAATGTTCAGAGGACATGTCTGGACTATACACTAGTAACATGCTTATGATGGTCATGGGTTAGAACTGTGCCTATATTACCAATAAAAAGCTCTTATGGACCAAAATGTACATGTAGAGATAACCAAAAACTAATGAACTAGCCAGCTTAATGAACTGACTCATTTTATTCCTTCCATAAGTCTAGTTTTAAATTAGAAATCAAAAATTATTATCTCTGATGATTGTTTTCCTTCTTTCATTAAATTTAGTGTGTAATATCTGCGTAACATCTAGAAATTGTGAATTGAAAGCAAGAGTATTCTTTGAGAATGGACAGATCTGGTTTTACAAATCCAGAAGGATTGCAAGGTTCTCTTAAAATAATTTCCTTGTTCAAAACTGTCAGAGTATAACAGACAGAAACAAAAAAATATGTTGAGAAGTTGTAATTAAAATAAAATGTTTAAATTTTTTTTTTAATTAGTAATCTGGATTGGTACTGAAATACCGTTTTTGTCTTGAATGAAATATAAAAACTCTCCAACTACAAAAAGCTCACAGATCTTTATTAGTCATGGATGCCACCTGCTGGAAATCAATCAAGGTGGAAAAATAAAGTCTGAGTAGTGCTCAAATACCCAAAAGAAAATGAGTGAATTACTGTCACACATGATCTCTAAACACATAAGCCTGGAGTTAACATGTGGGCAAGCTCATTACCAAAATTAAAAACATGATACCATCTAGGTCAGTAACCCAAGAAAATGCTAGCAGTTTTATATGCTAAAACAAAGAAATCTGTCCAATCCCAACTTTGATCTCTAAACTAAATGACAGAAATTATCATCTGTGCTTACAGGTTTCTGAAGTGTTAAGCATTTTTTTACAAGGGACAATTGTACAAGAACTGTGACCAGAGGAGACATTTCCTTATAGACTTAGACCAGGTGCAAAAAGATTTTCTTCAGTGAGAGTTGAAGTAGACTTTCCAAACACATTTGCTCAACAATACACTAGAACACATAGCAATGTCTTCCTGTAATAACATAAAAAAAATGGAGCATCAGACTGCACAAAATGAAGTTACAGTATTATACCAAGAACAGAGTTAGTAGGGTCTTTAGTCTATCCCTAAGCAGTCTTGCTAGTTAACTTGCTAGTTATTGCTAGTCTTTTTAACAAAAATAAAACTTAATGGTCATGCTTGGTTCTTAGCTTCAACTGCTCTTGTATCCTCAAAATGTTACAGATAACATATACAAATTCAACAACTCTAAACAGAAATAGAAATGGCAAGAATCCAGAAGAGACTTAGGCTCTATATAAACGTGTTATAATAACTCAATTTATATATAAAACTATAAAAAACAAATCAAGTAAAATATGACAGGAAGAAATCCTGTGTTGTATGTTTAGTCAGTTAAGAGTTAAACTTGTTTTAATAATGCACTATAACTCAAAATTAAATAAAAGAGTATATTCACTGTATGTCAATTCCTTACCAGCCTCATCTAGAGGATTCTTGTCAGACAAGACTTTATTAATTTGATGCAATATATATTTCAAAAAATAAAAACTTATTCCAAAGAGAGTGCTTTTTCCCTTAGTCTCATAAAATTTCATCTTTTTTACAATGCTGTTGGCAAAGGTAACATTAAAATGTAGGGGAAAGATTTGAGAAGTTATACTATCCTGCTAAGCTATAAGCACATTCTAGTGGTTATTTCACAGGAAAAAAGCCTTATGAAAGGCTATGCAAGTTATATATGCTGAAGTGTAAAAAACAGTGTGTGGTCTAAAACTATGCAGAATATACTTTACAATTTCTAACTGATGTCATATATGCAGTGACAGTTATTCTTGCCAGCATAAGAGAATATGTAAACAGTTTCCATAATCTTAGCATAGCTATGGCAACTGCAAAACATCTTTAAAAAAATGCAGAATGAAAAGTCATTTTCTCTCTGAGGTTACATTCTCTGTGCATCAGTTCTCACTGATCCCAGAAAGAATTTTAGAAACAAGTACAGTAAAGTCAAGCCCCCTGTCTCCTTATACAATATTTTAAAGTATTATAGACGAACAGAACAGGTCTGACATAATGCAAGTCCCACTGAACACAGAAGATGCTTTGAGGCATTAAGCAAGGTCACTGTAGTTCAGGAAATCCAAGCAAACAAATAGATCTGCAACAGGAAAGAGAGAAAGGAAAATTTCAAGAAAATAAAAAAATGCAGATCTTGGATTGGAAACAAAATTGAGAACTCCCTGCCCTCAAGTCTCAAACACTACACTCAAAACTTAGACGCTGTCCATCACCAAGCACTTTCATATCCTTGAATTTTATAAACCATATGTAAGAACTTATCACAAAACCAACCCTTCCTTCTTTCCTTCCTTCCTTCCTTCCTTCCTTCCTTCCTTCCTTCCTTCCTTCCTTCCTCTTTCATTTCCTATTCATCCTTTCTCTCCCTTTTACTGTACTATAAATACTTCTCCTTCTCATAACAATGTTTGCATATCTGTAGCTCTTAACACTCTTACGAATAATTTCTTAGACTGTTTTTCTCAGGTGATTTAGAGGGAAAGCTTATAATCACAAACATTATTCACTGTCAAAGATATGTAAGTTTATTAAGACTTTATAATGTCATTGATATGATGCATATGATATTAGCTTTCTTTATAATAAACTTTCAGTAAAAAAATCATACCGAAAAAACACAAGTCAGCAGTTGGCTTTTTATGTTCACATGCCTGCTTCAGGCCCTCATTGCACGTACTCATCTGCATAAGTAAACCTGTGTAGCAGGGCTGGAGAACAGTGCTTTTGATCAGATGAGATTTGGGACTCAAAGGTGTTGCAGAGTCAGGATAGAAGTTCTTTACTTGAGCTGTTTTGAGAGTATACAAGAAATGCACCCAATGGCAGTGCTTTTGTTTTGAAGTTATTTCTGATAGAATCCCTTGTAGGATTCCACCCATAAAAATTTTAATCAAATCCCTATTTCAGCTATAAAAAAAAAACAATTTTACAACAAAATAATCTAAAAACCTGATTAATATACATATCTCACACATACACACATGCATTCAAGGATCTCTATAGATATCATAAAAATATTTAGGACTGTGTCTTCAGAGATCTCTAACTTCTATGGAAAGTTTCCATTTTAGATTATCTAGTTCTTCCTTCATTTCTTTGTTACTTCATGTCTGATTCTACTGTTTCCTAACTTCAGATTTTTCCCTCAGTATACATTTGAACAGAAAATGGTATTTTGAACTTAAATATTTCCGTTTCATGATACAGCTGCACTGCTTTCTCAGAGTTTGATTGCCTCATGTTTGTACCATCCAACAGAAATCTAATTTCCCAAAATGGAAAAACAGACCTCCACACCATGCCCTATTTCAACAGCAACAGCTGACACCAGAACTGAAATTATAGCCATAAGAGACAACTGAGCCAACAAAGAAAACTATAACTGGGGACACCTGGCTGGCAACTCCTGTTCATTTTTATATAATCGAATCACAGAACGGTTTGTGTTGGAAGGGACCTTAGATATCAATTAGTTACAACCCCACTGCTATGGACAGGGACACCTCCCACTAGACCAGCTTGCTCAAAGCCCCATCCAGCCCGACTTTGAACACTCCTCCAGGGAGAGGGCAGCCACAGCTTCTCTGGGCAACCTGTGCCAGTGTCTCACCACCCTCACAGGAAAGGGTATAAAATAATTTCTTTCTAATATCTAATCTAAATCTACCCTCTTCCAGTTTAAAACCATTACCCCTCATTTTGAAAATGCAATAACATACAAGAAAGTCTACTCCACACTCCAGTTCTGTGTATTCTGTCTGCAAATTGAACAATTTGCCTCATAGTGGAGATCTTGGGATTTGCTATAGACTACTTCCTTTCCCTCCTACAGAGGTATCATAGCAACTTTTTAAAAATAGAAAACAAATGTATCATTTACAACAACTAGTTTATTCAGGTTTCACTGTGGAATTTAAAAATAAAAACTATGATAATCAATGAGCTGACAACCACAGTGTTTAGGTAGAACATGGACTGAGGTTCCAGACTTCTCTTGGGTGAGCAGATCACAGACAGGAAAGTGAACAGGCCTGATTCAGCTGAGTACGTTAATAATTAGGATAACTTGTTGCAAGTCAAACATTTGATGTCATGTTACTAAAAACAAATCCCATGAAAAGATTTGCTTTTATTCCAGTACAGAATAAGAAAATGTTTTAATGTTGAAAATTTAATTTGGTACTTTTTTTCTGAAGAGTAGATTAACCAATATTAACTTCCACTATCATATTGGATAGTTTATCACAAAGTATTTCAGATTTGGTATACTATTAAAATGTCTATTTTTGCCATTGCACCAAAATATTCTGAAGAATGACTTTTCTGTTTCAATCCCCAACAACAGCCACAGAGGTGTTTGTCACAAGGCCCTGTTTTGATGTTACATGTACGTAATTTTGACTGAGCTATACTGTTCAGACAGTTAGGACCCAAGTCTAGCCTTCTGTCACTCTTTAATGCTCCTGCTCCCATGACCCAGACATATGTTCAGTTGTATTCAGAACATAATTCAATAAAATATTTAAGTATATATTTAAATCTATTGTTATGAGTTATGTGCTTAAATAACTTAGAAGATATGGGTTTTAAATATTTCTTAGGTTTTATACTGACATTATTCTTCAGCTTTTATATGAAATACATGTTTTTTTTAAATAAATGTTATTTATCAAATCTGGTCCTTTCAGTTAGCACTGTTAAGAAGAAAGTGTGAGGAGTAAATAACAGCTGACATACTGTCAAATGCCAGCTAAAGGCTGGATTTTTTGAACTCAGACAACACACAAACATTATATCATGAATAGTCATAAAAAGAAAGGATGTACAAACTAATGAAGATTAAGTCTGGACAACTATAAATTGTATTGCACCTACACCTATAGGCATGATAATCTTTCATTTTGATACATAAAACAAGGAAGGAAGAAAAGAAGTTGTCTCTGGTTTCATAAGCTTAACATTCCAAACAGGTTCCTACAAAAGTAACTGGAAGCATTTGTGAATTTATAGAAAACAATATTCTTCTCACAAGGTTCTTCTGATTTTACTAGAAATGGAGTTCTGGAAAAGACATACAGGGCCAAATCAAACAAAGGTCTATATGCCTCCAGCAGAACCAATACTAAGTTTGGTAACTATGCTCTATCGAGAGCTCACAATAATAATGGTATCTTAGACACTAAGCATGGGGATGTCCATTGGCAGAGGCACAATTCATAGAGGAAATGTGCAGAGAAAAATGGAGAAGAGTGAGTTTATTCTATAGTTTAAGTAACCACAGAGGATTCCATCACCAGGAATCACAAACATTCTTTCAGATGAGTAACCTAAACATCCTACCATTCTCAGTTGTGATTATGATACCACATCCTATGTGTACAGTATTCCTTATTCTGCTCTTGGCTCTGTTTTTACTGTTCAGTAAAGAATTTGAGGAACAAGGTGAGTAAACACATGGAAAGGTCACTTTGGTAGCCGAATAGAAGTCTTGCAGTCATCCTGCTGCAAGGGCTTTGTGTAGGTTTTTATGCTGTGATGTTTAAAAAAAAAGACAAATCATTCCTGAAACAAAATACTGAGCTGAGCTGTTTATCTTATAGTCATTACGAACTGCCCATGGTTAGTATATTTGACAGGTATATTAGGGACAAATTCCTGAATTAAATTAATCCTAATTTTTTTTACAGAGGCAATATCTTAATGATGGAAATTTTACTGCTACAGATATTTCTGTAGTGATTATCACTATCTTATGAGTTAAAGACTTCTGAATTGTCTCACTAACCATAAAATTGTGGTTAAACCTGGTTTGCCATGGACTTTTGTCCACCTTCCCATACATTCTCTCTGCCTATTTTCACTGAAATAAAACAAGATCTCACCTCCACCCTATTCTTACAACAACCCCATTGTAATTCTTCTGTTCTCCTCTGGCAGTTCCAAATCCAATAACAGTAATGTCAGGTTCTCCCTACATTAATATCTCTTGCTTGTCATAATTTCACAGACTGTCATCACCAAATCCTCCCTACAATACCCTCGGTTTCTTCTGGCTTCAGTACTACTAGCTCCCTCCCTTCCTTTTTTGGTACACGAATAAAGTTAGTCACAATCATTGCAATGTCCCATTGCTGAGCAACATCTATTCCACTATTAAATGTGGCTGAAGAAGACTACAAAGTCTAGAAGTTACCAGGAGCATTGGTAGACATAATGTCACTGCACAGGCTCCAGTTTCTTAGGAGACTGCAAAAATGTCCATGGCTGATTAGCAAATCCATGTTACTGGAGGCATTAATGTTTGCATATTCACGTTTCTCCAGGCAAAACCTATTTTCTGTGGCGAATCTGAATTGAACTCATGGTACAAATGATACAAATGGACTAATTAAAAATATTTTGATGCAGTGTTTCTGGGAAAACTATCACATATTTAATTAGGTCAATGATTGGCATGTATCTGTACTGTAGTCAGAAATATCTCTTCTTTTCTCTTCTCTTCTCTTCTCTTCTCTTCTCTTCTCGTAGTCCAGCAATAATCTTATGTATCTTATATACACTCACATGCATGTTGGTGATGCATACTCAATTTTCATACTGTAAGGATGCATACTACAGGTCTATCACTTTCAAAGCAAAAAAAAAATAACATATTTCCTCCATCTTGAATCCAAAATGGCACTTAAACATGTTAGTCCAGTGAATAACACTGCCTGCTTAGGTTCAGCTTGCAATGTTGTTTTGCAGAGTTTTAAATATCTTTCATTTGAATAGGCAATTTCCTCATCTAAAAATAAATTACTCTTGGAGATATTTTGGTGAGATGAAAAAGTTTCCAAGCATTTCTCATACATAAAATATATTAAGTCCATGTGAGATGCCTTAGACAGAGCACTCAGCTTGTAGCAGAAGCATTCAATTTTACCTTTTATTCTCTGTAATAGTTACAAGGAATTTTCCCCTTCTTTTCTATATTTGAATGGCATATTTCATTTCACACATCCATTGCTTTCTGTCCAGAACTGTAATTCAGCTAAAGGAAAAGGCTTAGTATTTGAAAATGTCAGCTGCCCAAAAGATATTTGAAAGTCTGTGAATGTTAACCTTTCTAACATTTGCTTAAAGCCATCTGAAATTAATTCTCCTCTGTGCCTTCCCGTATCCAAATAAGAAGAAAGAATTATTCTAAGATGCCTATTTAAGCAGAAACTGATACAAAGTGTATGATCTCTTTGGGGTAAACAGTGCTCCTAATAGATGTAAATAACTCCCAGATTTTATTCCAAGATTGTTATTTAGTAAATTCAAGTCATGTTCGCCCCTCTCAGTTCCTCTTACTTATTCTCATACAAAGTACTTTTTTCTGATGTTCTGTGCACACTTCTATCAGTTCACTGTGCATAAAATTAAATGAATAGATAGAGATGTATAAATAGTTTTAAACAATCTTAGAACTCAGGATATTTGTTTTAACCACTGATTATCAATTCATCAAGTCAAGATTACTGGAAAAGACATATATCCTGAAGAAAGCTTTGAAATTATTGTAATTTAAAACAGTGCTTTACGGCTTAACCACAAAACACAACTGAACTGCAGAGTCAAATGCTTCAATTCTCTGGATCTTCTTTAATATGAATCTGAGACTCTGTATTATATGTTTGATTGCATCCTCTCAATATGAAGTAAATTGAAACTACAGATCTGATTTTTAAAAAACACCATGTAATCATTTCAAAGAAACACAATAGAGCTACAATTGTTTGTGAAGAACTAATAATGATCTTAAAATGATTTATTCTTAGAAGCAAATAACTTTTTATTATTGATACAGTTTGTTCTCTCTACCACAACAGGGTTTTTTAAACTCTGTTCCCCAAAAAACCCAGCATTTTCTTGACAAAAATAAGTCCCATTTGGATGGAGAGATATGAGTCTACAGAGGCAAATCTGATTTTGTTTTCTTCCCTCTGTTGTCTAGAGAAAAGGAAAAGTTATCCTTCTCCTGCTGATATATAATCATAGCCTCTTGCAGAAAAACCACTCTGGGCCACATAAATGGACAAATGACCATGGCAATCAGAGCCAATACTAGACAATATGAGGCCACACCAAGACTTACATAAAGCTCTATTTTTTTCCTTCTGAAATATTTAGCCTCCTATTTTCCTTTCCAAATCACATCTGAGTTCCATCTAGAACTCCACATCATCCATTCCATTTTCATATATCATTATCTTCCCAAAACATGCTAGACCTTGATGTCTAGTCTCCCATCTCCAGAGTCCTACTACATATCCATCTCCTTAACCCATGAAGAGTACATCCCAAGCCTTCTCCAAGAGAGTAGAATTTCCTCTTTCCACAACTGAGTACTACTGCCCCTATCAGGAAGTCCCTCTATTCTTGACAGGAGATTTGGCACAAAGGACATCTGTACCCACATGTAAGATCTTTTTCTGTTTTACTATTTTGAGAAGAATAGTATCAATTGCAAGGCTTTAAATCAGGAATGACAATATTCGAGGTCCTTTTTAGGAGACAATACACACTATTTGACATCGACATCCACTTTCCAAGAACCTCTGCCTATTGAGTAAATGGTCCCCACTGTTGCAATCTATCAGACTTAGATTCTTAATGAGCAAGGACAGCTTTCTGAGGTGACCAAATTCAACCTGTGCATGGTGGAAGTCAAAGTCTAAAAATGCTGATTTTCACGTCATTGGACTTGTACGGTTTGCATCAATCACATCTAGATCATCAGGCAGATCTTCACTCAAGCTGAACTTCTGGACTCTAAGTAGGCAGTAGGGCACTCATGGACACAATCTACCACCAGATTCATGCTATCTGTTTCCCTTCAGCACTCAGGTTTCCAATAGAGACGTATCAGCTTCCATTTCCCTCATGTTTTGGGACATGAACCCATGTCTGAATACCTGCAGTTTTCACTCAAGACTGATCTCCTATGAAGCTGACTAAATGTTGAAGGGCTCTTAAGGACATTTATCATGCCTGCATCCCTAAAACCATTAGTATTACTGTGGTTTATTGCACCTTGCTTTATTTTTGAGAGGAGTCTGGAGAACCATACCATGTAAACAAAATCAAAATATCTAGTTCAACTTCAGAAATCCTGGGTCAACCGCTGCCAGTTCCCTGGTACCTAGGAAGGAAGACAAATGAGTGACACCATGAAAAATGCATGGATGCACATAGATAGTCTGAAGGCAGCACCACTGCAACTGATGTCAATGGCCTTGAAACTTTATCCTCTGCTATTTTTCCCCAGAACAGAAGTCCATTCTGCTTTTCCCATCCACATACACACACACAAAAAGAAAAATCAACAAAACCACGTTAATAGAACAGGTTCTCACATTTCTCAGACAAAGACATTTTTTTTTTTAAAAAAAGTCATTGCACACGGGTGCATGTACACAGGTAGATGATGTGAAGTCACTTGAATCCTCTCCTATGTGCAATGTAAGCTGGGCCCTCCCCTCAGACCCTCAAAACCCCACAAGAGGAAAAGGCCGATATTATTTTGGCCTGCCCACTGCACCCAGAGGTGGATCCAGTGAGACTGGAGGTAGATTTCAGACCAGTCTGATTATAGAATCATAACATGACCTTAAAGATCATCTAGTTCTAATCCCCCTGCCATGGGCAGGGACATCTTCCACTAGACCAGGTTGCTCAAAGCCCCATCCAACCTGGTCTTGAACACTTCCAGCAGCAACAGCTTCCCTGGGCAACCAGTGTCAGTGTCTCACCACACTCGCAGGTAAGACCTTCTTCCTAATACTTAGTCTAAATCTACCTTCCTTTAGTTTGAAACCATTCCCGCTTGTCTTATCACTACCTGCCCTTGTAAAAAGTCCCTCTCCAGCTTTCTTGTAGGCCCCCTTTAGGTACTGGAAAGTTGCCCTAAGGTCTTTCCNGGTACTGGAAAGTTGCCCTAAGGTCTTTCCGGAGCCTTCTCTTTTCCAGGCTGAATAACCCCAACTCTCTCAGCCTGTGTTTATAGGAGAGCTGCTCCAGTCCCTGATCATCTTGGTGGCCCTCTTCTGGGCTAGCTTCAACACTGCCATGTCCTTCCTATGTCGGGGGCTCTAGAACAGGACACAGTACTCCAGGTGAGCAGAGTAGAGAGGGAGAATCACCTTGACCACTTCTTTTGATACAGCCTAGGATACTGTTGGCTCTTTGAGTTACAAGCGCACACTGCTGGCTTATGTTGAGCTTCTTATTGACCAACACCCCCAAGTCCTTCTCCATAAGGCTGTTCTCAATTTATTCTTTACCCAGCCTGAATTTGTGCATGGGATTGTCCTGACCCAGGGACAAGACCTTGCATTTGGCCTTGTTGTACTTCAGGCTGTTTGCACGTACCCAACCCTCAAGCCTGTCAAGATCCCTCTTGATGGTAATCCTTTCCCTCCAACGTGTCAACGACACCGCACAGCTTGATGTTGTTGGCAAACTTGCTGAGGGTGCACTCGATTCCACCATCCATGTCACTGACAAAGATGTTAAAGAGAACCGGTCCCAGTACCGATCCCTGAGGAATGCCACTCGTCACTGATTTTCACTTGGACATTGTGCCATTGATCACAACTCTTTGTGATCATCCAGCCAATTTCTTATCCACCAAATGGTCCATCCATCAAGCCCATGACTCTAATTTAGAGACAAAGGTGTTGTGCAGGATGTTATCAAATGCTTTGAACAGGTCCAGATAGATGACATCTGTTGCTCTGCCCTTATCCACCAGCTGTGAAAACCCGTCATAGAAGGCCACCAAAATGTGACAAATGTTGGTCAAATGGCAACATGCCAAATCTGAAAACTCTTAAGACAAGTGACCAGCACTTCGCTATGGCTGCTTACTTCTATCTATGCACCTATGTGGCTGGTGAATCTCTGTGTGCTCTTGTCTTCCAAAGAAGACTGCCCACCCATGAAGGGAAGTATAACTGCAATGAGAGAAAGAAATAAGATGCACAAGTTTCCAGAGAATAAAAAGACAGTACAGCACATACTATCAAAATGCAAATTGATTTACAATAAACCATTCTAAAAGGCAGCTTCAAATTAAGGCACTAGTTAATGTGTCAGTCGGTCTTGCTGGGAAAAAAATAAAAAAGGGGAGGAGTGCGAAAGAAGACACAGTCTGCCTATCTGCATCAGGAACATGATACATCATCCTGACTGCTGAAATGCGGTGAGTGATAGTATCCATATGTCTGTCTTGCCCCTGAGTCTCATGTGATACTTTGATTATATTCCAGATGTTTTTAGGCCTTGTTAGGAGTTTGGCAACGATTTAACAGTCAAAGGACTGATAAAGGTCAATATAGCTGTACCAAATGGTAATTTTTTAGGGACTTTCTTCTATAGCCCTCAAATTTTTTATAGATTGGAATTGGAATACCTTGTCCCTTGAAGAGTAGCCATTAATAAAGATATTAAACAGAACTGGCCCCAACACCAAACCCTGGGGAACACCACTAGTGACCGGCTGCCAACTGGATTTAGTTCCATTAACCACAACTCTCTGGGACTGTCCTTTCAGACAGTTTTTCACCCAGCAGAGAGCATACCCGTCCAAGCCATGGGCAGCCAGTTTTCTTAGGAGAATGCTGTGGGTGACAGTGTCAAATGCTTTACCGAAGTCTAGATTGATTACATCCACAGCCTTTCCGTCATTTACTAAGCAAGTCACTTTGTGATTATGATGACAGAGCCTATATCTTGTAGTCTGCTCTGCTTTTTATAAATATTATTTATTCTCCCCAGGGCTCAGTGTTGGGGCCAGTTCTGTTTAATATCTTTATTGACGACCTAGATGAGGGGATCAAGTGTACCCTCAGTAAGATTGCAGATGACACTAAGTTAGGTGGAAATGTTGATCTGTTTGAGTGAAGGAAGGCTCTGCAGAGAGATCTGGACAGGCTGGATCGGTGGGCAGAGGCCCATGGGATGAGGTTCAATAAGGCCAAGTGCCAGCTCCTGCACTTTGGCCACAACAACCCCAGGCACTGATACAGGCTCGGGGAAGAGTGGCCAATGGTATCTTGGCCTGCATCAAGAAGTGTGGCCAGAGGAATAGGGAAGAGATTGTCCCCCTGTACTCGGCACTGGTGAGGCTGTACCTCAAGTGCTGTGTTCAGTTTGGGGCCTCTCACTTCAAAAAAGACATTGAGGTGTTGGAGGGTGTCCAGAGAAGGGCAGCCATGCTGGTGAAAGGACTAGAAAATATGTCTTATGGGGAACAACTGGGGGAGCTGGAGTTGTTCAGTCTGGAGAAGAGGAGGCTTAGAGGGAGCCTCATTGCTCTCTAAAACTCCCTGAAAGGAGGTTGTAGTGAGGTGGGGGTCAATCTCTTCTGCTGTACCCATAGTGAAGGGACAAGAGGAAACAGCTTTAAATTGCAGCAGGGAGATTCATATTGGACATTAGGAAAAATTTCTTCACTGTAAGGGTGATTGGGTATTGGAATAGGTTGCCCAGGGAGGTGGTAGAGTCACCATCCCTGGAAGTGTTCAAGAGACATCTGGATGCGGTGCTGGGTGATATGATTTAGTTGTGTTGTAGGTAAACATTTGGACTGGATGATCTGAAAGGTCTCTTCCAGCCTCAATGATTCTGTGATTCTATGATCATTCATTACTCAGAGATATGACATCCCCAAATCAGTAAGTTATCTTCACCAGGATCCTATATGTAACCTCTATGTATGAATTTAATAAAAACCTTAAACAGACAGAGTATATTAAAGTTCTGTCAAAATTCTGAAGCTGTAGATGGCAAGAAACTGATAAATCATTTACTTTTATTTACAAACTGACAAGATTTCTTCACTTGACTTTGATCACTATTAACAGATTATTTGTTTGTATCTAATATATGTAAATATATGCAATCCAAAGTCATATAGAAAAACACTGTCACTATAATGCTTACAGATACGCCTATCATCAGTAACATATTTGTATGAAACAAAGAAATTGGCTATTCTACTAAATTAAAACTCTTCAGTTTTCAAACAGCTCTTTAAAAGATTATCTGTTCCTTATAAATAATTGTATTATTTCTCTGTGTTAAGGTTACTGAGCTTTTTAAAACTTAGGTGGCACAGTTTTGTTTCATACTGGGTGTAGGGCTGGTTTTATTCAGTGCAGAATAACATTTACACATTCAAGTCAGTAAATGACACTAAGCTTAGCTATTTCATAATTAGTATCAGAACTGGTTGATTTTGATTTACTTTGTCTTGTTTTTATCTACTTTTAAAATACACGGGGAAAATAGAGAAAATTTCTTTTTTTATGACCAACAGAAACATGAAGTTCCCTGCTTACAATGGTACAACTTCACATGATGAACCTGGAATCCCTTCCAGGTCATATTGAGATCAAACACAAAGTGTGATAAAACATTGATTTAAATGGAAGAGAACTCCATGATTTTTTTCTTGTCTATGGGAAAAGTTAACCAATGTCACAAGTACAACTATATACTGAAATGACTTTAAGAACTTAAAGGACTTTAGAACTGACAAACCCCCTTTTCTCCCATATCACTATTATAATAATCATCATTTATTATTAAAAAAACACATTGATGATTATTCACCTCATTTTTTTCTTTCCTGGTTTTAGGGATCTTTTGGCAGTTTTTCTCAACCTTGAAGTCAGAGTCTCATCAGGGAGATGCTCAATGCCCAGTGCCAGGACTGTCCCGGTGCTCCTGGCTGCCCTGATCCTGACTGGGGGGTGGGATGGGTGCTGCCCCGCTGTCCCATGGGGTACACTCACACCTCTGGGAACAGCTGCCCCACGCTGACATAAACTTTTTGGAGGGACGGGGGATGAGGGTTTAATCAGCTGGTGCGCTGGTTTAGCAAACGGCCAGGGCAAGCCACAAACCAGACAGAGTTTTGTTTCTATCACTCCCCCTCTGAGGAAAAATAGAAGGGGAGTAAGGAAGAACCGGCTCAGGTTGGAAATTGAAAACTATAACAAATTTAATGGCACAGGGAGAAAGAGTAACAGGTGGGGAAAAAGGGAAAATGCATATATACAAATATATACAACCCGAGCTCCGATGACCGGCGATACAGGCTGCTGAAAGGTCCTTCACTGCAAAGCCGATGGGAAGAAAAGAGTCCAAAACTCCAGCACCCGATGCAGTTGGAATGCTGCAGACCACGTGGCGAGCTGGTAGCCAAAGCTGGGCCTCTCCTCTGGGCTCCACATGGCGAGCTGCAGGCAGGGGAGTGCAGGAGCGAGGCAGAGAGCGGACTGAAGCCAGAGAGACCACGAGGGCAAGAGAGGGAAGCCCTCAGTCCTCCTGGCTTTTATAGAGTCTGGCAGGAAAATGGGTGGAATACTGACACCTGACACCCAGACCCCTTTTCACAACAGGGGCCTAAACTCCACCCCTTATTCACTGGGTCCTGGCAGCAAAAGCCAATAAGATTTTTTGCCTGCCCCTTTCAAACTATAACAGCTGGATTTACTCTCTTTGGAGCCATGTGATCATCAGCTGCAGAGCCAAGGCAAGAGGAGGACAAATGGACAGGGTCATGGTGCTACTCTGACAGCCTTTCAGCTTCACTTCCTCTGAGAACTGAAGTAAGAAAGGTACAAGATAAATCTGAGCTAAGTTTGCTCCTATGAAAGAAAGAAGATTTAGAAAGCCCTGCTCCCCTCCCATCCCTTCCTCTCTGCTTTCAGTCACGTGCTCTGCCTACCTTCTGTTGAATTTGCAGCTCACTGTGTCCCCACGTAAACTGATAGAATTTTCTATTTGGTAAAACACAAGAGAAAATGAAGTGAAATTAATATATACCTTGTAGATCTTCACACTGATACCAGTATCACAAACACTGTAATCACGAATCACCATTATCATCTCACACTGCTACTAAAAGATGTCACTTTGCCTTTGCCTTGTTCCTAACTTTCCCACTGTTGTGGGTTTTTTTGCCCTTGCAGAGCCTGTGCAGCCAGGCAGGGAGCTGAATCTGAAAACTAACTACTGCTAAAGGAAATCCTCCAAATACATCAGTTTGCACTTGCATGAGTTGCCTGATCCTCAGCTGACTGCTCTTGCTTGGCTTTTTTGAACACTGGACTCTGATAACAGCCATAACAAGAGGCTTAGAATACTACCCCCTTTCCTGATTTTTTATGATAAAATCAGATTTTCCACAGATGACTTCAGCAAGCTTTTGTTGTAAAATGTGACTAAAAGTTCTCAAATCCCTCCTCAAACAGATTTTTTCCAGAAGTTCTCTCAAAGATTTTTTCATCCAACATAACAACATCAAATACAATTCTGCATCCTTCCAAGTATACTTTTTTGTATGGTGAAATGTCAAGCCTGGTCTTCAAACAAATCACACATAACTCTCATCTGAAATCAATGCATTTTCTCCTGTGCAAACAAGTTCAATAATCAGATCCTCAGATAATAACTTCTTCAAATAAGAAATTTACTTGTGAAATAAATTTTATATGGAAGTAAGTATGACAGAGCCGAGTAACATTTTTAATGTGGAGTGTTTTGATGATTTGTAAATAAAGTGAAAATATTTTAAAAACTGCAAAATAAAAAATCTTGAAAAAAGTATTCAGAGGTCTTTGAAATCTATTGTGTGGTAAAACTGAAATGGTCCACAAAATTTAGAGTTGCCTATGGGTTTAGTTAAAATTAATAAAATTAACTAAAACTGTAAAATAAAAGATACTTCAAACTGAGAAATTATAACCTTTAATTTTGAAATTATCAAATAATTTTTATTCCTTTTTTTCAAAATCATAATTTTGGTCAAATTCACAAATATTCACAAAACTGACTGCTGTTTCTTTCACATTTTGTCAGAACAAGTTTGGAAGAAAAGTACTCTTGTATTAGAATATTTAATATTCAACGTTATTAGTTACAAATTACAATTTTGTCCACACCAATAATCCACAAACAAAATAATGTCAATAAAATTTAAATGTGTCAGTGTCAGCTGTACACCAAATGATGAATTATTTTGTATAACCAAAAGTGAATCAGTTTTTCTCCATAAAGCACACAATTATACTGAGGTAATGGGGCGAACACTGGGAGACAGAATTGAAAACAGAGTGACCTTTTACAGATTGTTTCAATTTCAGGCATTTTCAAATAGGTTTGGCTAAAAATATGGGCAATTTTTGGGAAGTTCTTCAGTTCTCTAGGAAGAAGATAATCATAAAATATTACATAATATAAACAGAAGACACAATTTCTGTTTTATGAAGTCACATTTCAGAGCATTCAGTGTGTTAGTATTTTATTTAGCAACAAACTCCATCTCCTAACTTCTGATAATGATATCAAGTGAGGAAAAACTGAATTACAAAAGTTCCCAGCTGTTGCCTAAACTTCAAAGCACAGTACTAAACACAGTGCTTATTTTAGATCATAAAAAACTTTACAACAAATTCATGCACTCACATACTTGAAAGCATCAGAAACTAGGCATTTCTACTAAGTTTCTAGAGAAATAAGGCAGTCCCTGTGTTCATATATTTGTGCATGCATAGATTTTTTTATGTTTGAACATGTGTAGATAAAAATTAACACAAAACAACCAAAGATTTCTTAAATAAGGATGTTTCAGTTAAAGATTTTCCCCAGGCTGTGCAGAGCTGCAAAGCAGGCTTGATGCTGTTAAAGTCACCTATTTGATCTGTTGGATTATAGTTTGAACTAACACTTTCAGTATAACATAGAGCTGTATGATTTGTATTATTTAGTTAACAATAAAGAAAACAAGCATTGGAAGATCTAAGATATTTCCTGAAATTACAGAAACTTTCAATCATAAGAAACCCAATCCACTTCCAGTTGTTGGGGAATAGATTTATTTTTTTTAATTATTAATAGTGCTACTCTCCTGTCTCGGTTCAATTGGCCAGGGCAAGCCACAGCTCAGAGACAGAGTTTGCTTTTTGCTTCTCCCCTCCACACCCCCTCGGGGAAAATGGAAGGGGTATAAGGAATAGAGGCTTAACAGTTGGAAATTAAAACTATAACAGATTTAATGAAACAGGGAGGGGGAGTAAGAGGTGGGAAAAATAAGAAAATATATACAAATAGATACAACCCGACCCTGATGACCGCCGATACAAGCTCCCAAAAAATCCTCCACTGCAAAGCCGATGGGGAAAAAGTGTCCAAAGCCCCCCCAGCACCCGATGCAGTTGGATCCTGAAGAGCACATGGTGAGCTGGTGACAAAGGCAGGGCCTCTCCTCCCTCCATCTCCACGTGGTGATGAGAAGCGAGCAGAAAGGAAAGAGGGGGGAGGAACTTCCTGTCCTCTTGGCTTTATAGAGCTTGGCAGGAAATGGGAGGGAATACCGACACCCCAGGCCCCTTTTCACAAAGGGTCCGAAACTCCACCCCTCCCTCTTTGGGTCCTTGCAACAAAGCCGTAAGATTTGCCTGTCCCCTCAAACCATAACACTCTCCTCACAATTTTAGGGAAGAAAATATTCACTTCTAATATGATATTGAAGTCCTGTGGAGAGTAGAACCGATGTTCTGTGAGATCATTCTAACCCAGACATCTGTTGCATGGTTGCGGACTGTGGGTATCAGGACTCAGTGATCCACATGACACCTTCCTAGCCTATGTTTACATACAGAAACTATAATTACAGTTGTATAGACAAAGACTGAACAAACATCATGTGATAATACTGAAGTTTGCTACTGACAAAAAGATGCAATTTTTGTAAGTTTGTCTATCAACAGGGAATGGAATAGAATTCACATATGAAAGACCTGTAACACTCTAAGTGAGTACATACAGGAGAGATTTACTTGCAAATAAAGAAGTAATACATCTGTTCTGACTTTTTGCGTAATACATATGAGACAGAGAAATTGTAGAAATTTGTCAAAAGAAGTTAAATCAAGGATCTCACAATATATTATTTTCATCAACTTCTTTTTAATTCACTTTTTATGACTTTTAATTGAACTTTTATGATTCAGTATAAAAGCTTTTAAAAACACTGACCACATATTTTGCATTATGGCTTCTGGAATATTGAAAGTGAGATTAGAAGAGAGTGATGCTGAATTATTTAAATTGAAAGCCATTTAATGTACATTATTATATAAAAAATATTTCTAACAGAAATATATTCATAAATAGTACACATAGTTCAGTGTGAATGGACACAGCATATAAAAGTGTCATTGAGGAATCATAGTTCTTCTGAAGTATTTGGAGGTATTTTTATCAGCTAAGCTTTATTTGGAAAACACTGCAATTTGATTGTGACATATGAAAGCAGGTTACAGAACTTAACTGATACATTTACCTATAACACTTAGTTAAACCCTACCAATTTAATAGGCAAGACTCTCCTGACTTCTTGAATCAGGGGAACTAAAGCAATGTAACTGGCATTTATAGGTGTGGTCACACATCTACACTTAACAATAAGAAAATTAAGTTAACTTGCTAAATTACATATATTACTTGATTACTAGTTATTAATAATGATTTTTTATTTTAAGTCAGTTTTATTTTTGTGGTGCCAAGCTGCAGACCAAGATTACAACACTCTATAACAAGTAGGTAAAAAGGAAAAACTAGTAAAGCACCTAGCAATTGAAGATATGACTTTTCAGGACAAAAGCGATTTACTTATAGCATAATTTGAACTGACCTCCTGCAATTCATAGCCTTCAAAGCTGTTCTACAATATCAGGTTATACATATGAAAAATATAAAATTCCTTAATCACAAAGAAGCTAAAAGCAGGATGATATTATAGAGCAGCAATTGATTTGCTGGGAGCCAAAGAGAAATGTCACAGTTAAGCTTCTGAATTCTTACTCTTGTCTCCTTGTTAATTATTTTCTGACTTCACTACAGTTCTGTGTTTTACTGTTGTAGGCTTCCTAGTGGCTTAAAGTTCAGGTTAGATTACTAAACGCTGGTACTTGTAATCGCCATGGGCTTCACATCTGTATTAAGAGGGAAAATAGTCAGAGGCCATCATATAGAAGTCAGTGGAGGTAAAAGCTAGCCTGTAGGATACTTCATAGGCCAAATAGGCCTTGTATTTCAGCTGTATGTTGGAGGATAAACTGACACTTAATTCTACTGCAGAATTCTCCTGTCTGATGTCTTGATTAAAGTCTCTATTTGGAAAATAAGAACAGCAAAAAACCCACCATAAAAATCTCAGTTTGCTTGTTAGGTCACAAAACAATTTTGTCTCTCTTTAAACGATAGTTAACTACTAATAAATCATAACAAAACATTTCCCTTAAAAAAAATTTGTGCAGTGAAGCAGTTAGCTACAACAACCCCTTAGCTAAAGGCAGCAGGGACTCAGATGCCACAGTTTTAATTAACAAATTAGCAAATGTAATGTGAAGTATATTAAAAATATATTGCACAATTAAAAGTAATTGCATTATTTTCAGATTTTTTCAAGTTAGTAGACTAAAGATTTTATCAAAAACTAACGGTTGTAGACAATATGAAAGTCCCTCCAGAAGAAATAGTACTTAAAGATATTTAGTTCTGTGTATACTGAAGAAATAACTAGAGTCTTTAAAAACAGTGTGTCCCTTTGACAAGAGGGAAAAAAATGTACTGATATATTGAGCAAAAGACCAAACCATAGCTTCTTTGAGAATAAAGAACCTTTACCTCTGTTCTACATCAAGCTTGTAATCTTTTTTTGCTATTTTACTCTAATATTAAAAAATTTGACAAAGTTACAAAAAATAGATATTACATGTAGTTTTCAAAATCTAGCTATAGGAATATTTAAAGGAATTTTTGCCATCACTCCCACCATTCAACATGCTGCAGTTGTAGATCAACAGCAGAATTGAACTTGTCTCTCTTGACCTAAAGTAAAATTAAACTTTGAATTTATCAGTAAAAGGCAGAATTTTACTTTTATTTTCGATTTTAATATTTTAAATTTATTGAAGTAACCTGAAAGGAAACCTGGGGGGACAAATGGGGGGAAAAATCCACAAGTTTCATAAATGTAAAATATATATTTCAAGGATTTGACTGGTAGTTTCTGCAAATGATCCCAAGGCATTTTGCTGCAAACAGACCTGAAATCTCCATTATGAGTTCCTGAAGGTAAACGACATTGGGGAAGGAAATATAACTCCCTTCTTCATGAGCAGAGAGAACAAAGAGTCTATTTTTTTAAAAGGACATTTGTACAATGTGCAAGGTCCCTCTTTTGTTCTCAAAATTGGTAACTTTATGCTTTTTGGTGTGGGTTTTTTCCCCTATGAATTGTAGTAGTCCCTGTAAACTCAAAGACAATTATATGCTTATAAATCTATCTCATAGAAATGTCAATGAATCATACCATATCTTCCAACGATGCATGTTTTGACCTCAGGTTATTTGAGTTTTCTGCAGAGAACTCTTATAAACAACATGCTTCTTTTAGAGGCCTTCGCATATAAGTAGAATTTATATCAGAAGCCTACTATTTTAGTTTTATGTCATTTATTTAATTTTTTTATTTATTTTTTTTAATTTTTAATTTAAAATTTAATTTTATTTATTTTTTTATTTAATTTATTTAATTACTGTGCTCTTGTGAAAGAAATAATACCGTAAGTAAAACATATTCCAGTCTTCTGCATAACTGAGTGCTGTGAGTGCTTGTCTTTGTACAAAAAAAAAAAAACCAAACAACAAAACAACCCACTTTAAAAGGAAATCAGTTTCTATTAGATTACAAATTAAAAAATCAGACTTGGAACTTTTAGAAGAAGCATAACTTGCTATAGTTTAAAAGGTCATTATTACAATTCTTTATTCCCAGATGAGACACAATGACCTTCAACTTTCAGTTATTCATTGACTGCAACATAAAACACACCCTGAAGTACCTCCTTGCAATTACATAATAATCTGCTTCTGTTTGTTTTTACACTCAGAAAAATAGACAAACTTGTTCTTATAAGGTTATAAACCGGCTCTTTCTGAAGCATATTGTGAACTCTGATTAGTGTTATTAAAATTGATGAAAAATACTGACAAGAAAAACATTCACCTGTGCAGAAAGTGGTCTAGCTATCTGTGAAACCTTACAGAAATTGACCAGCCTTGTAGGAAGTGTGCATTTTTCAAGTGGTGGTATTAAAAAGGCTTATTCTACAACATGCCATGGTGTGTAACAGGTATTCTTAAGAATGCTTTTTTTTTTCCCCACAGGTAGACCTCAAATATTAAAACTGGAACTCTATTATGTTACAGACATAAAAATAAAATACATACTCTGCAAAGCTGCTGCCTCAAAAAGCATAAAATATTTGTATGTAACAAAGGAAAATAATATAAAAAGAACTACTATCCACATTTCAGAAATCCTAAATTTAAACCCAGTGAAATTCTGCAACCAGTTAAACATCTATTAGAATAGGACAGTAACAGTGGAGTACTCATGTCAGTAAGTACAAATGCAAAATCAACAGTCCTAGCCTAGACACCAGGTCCATACAGAGTCTTAAGTATTCGTGTACTGAATTCCATGACTTCTACCTGGTCATGCATTAGACTCACAGTTTACTGTAGAAATTGGAAATCATCGAAGACATTCCATGCCACAGAAATCAACCACAGAGTAACGCTGAAAAAACAGATATCCTTTTGTGGAGTCTAGGTTCTCAGTCATGCATGTTTTAAAGATTTCTATCAGAACAGTATATAGTAACCTTTACTATGATGATAGAGCTCATTCAAAATCTATATAGTTTTATAATATATTTAGGCATGTATTTGAGAAGAAAATTACTGGATTTAGGTGTCTAAACTCTAGCTAAGCTACATTTAGTGTCTTTGGGTATTTGTCAATGTGAATTTTAACTTTGATAACCCATGTTTTCTGAATTTCAAACAAGTAATTCAACCATTAAACCCTCACCTTTCTGTATAAAGCATTATCTCTGAATGCACTTGATGTTAAAGTCTTTGATGCTTAAAAGCTGCAGTATTTAATTTGCTATGCATATAAGCATATATTATCTAGCAATTCCCTCTCTAGCAGACAAGTGTGTTTTTTTCAGGTAGAATCATCATGTCTTGTTCTTAGGAAAAACAGCCACCCTTGTATCTTGTTGAGATGTCTCATCAGTTCTTTAATTGACTTGGGTGAGGAAAGGCAGAGAACAGGAAAAGTTTCACTATAAATGGTTGCATTAGTATTCATAGCATAGCCATTAATATCCCTTTAACCAGAAGAATGTGTTCCTCCCCTCAGATCTATTCATAACCAATCAGTCAGAACTGAGCTATAGGTTTGTGGGATCACTAAATGAGTTCTGCATAATAAATAAGCCAGCTGTAGAAAATCTGCAGTTCACCTCAGAGTACACCAAAAAACCCATATCTTGCCAATACCACAAACAATGGAGGTGGTAATTTCGGGTGGTGGTTTGTGTTTAGTAAACATTTACCAGAAGATCAGAGTTTTAACAACTGCATTGGACTGAATACATTTCTTCATCAGCAATTGTTTCTCTAATGGCTGTGTATCTTCTTGCTGGTCAGGGAAAAAATGAAAGAAAATCTTCTGTTTTTTAAAAAGTTGTGTGAATATACCACCACATAAAAGAAAACAATGCTTAGGGATTACCCAAATTACTTTAACTGTGTGCTGATTACATTGCAAGCTTATAACTTCTTCTCATACTACATTCATATAATAAATATATCTAAAAAAATAAACAAAAAAATATTAATCCATAAAATCACTCAGTTCAATGTAACTGCTGGAAATAAATTTCCTGTCCACTCAGAAGAGAAATTACAATAAATGTGAAGAAATAATGTAATTCTATTGCATTTAATTAAATACTGGCAGATCTCATTAACAATTTTGAACTATTATTAAATTCTGGATGGGAAAAAAAAAACAGCAGTGATTATTTCTTAATATTTAAAGGTAGATAAAGTGTGTTTTGCCTAGGTATTGAAGATTCATCTGATTCTGGTTTTCCCTCTTTGAGATATAGGGATGTCTGAGCTTTTAAAAATTCAAATTTTTTCAAGCCAATTTTTTTTTGAATTATGGTTAAAATATACAACTGTTCTTTGGCTAAATGTGTAGAGACAGAAGGATATTTATTATTATTATTATTAATGGTTAAGATTTGTCTTTCTATATGCAAGTATATTATTTTTTAAAAAAACAATGCATAGCACAATCATATGTTATAAAAAGAAATGTTACCAAATAATCATAAGAGCAGAAGGATCATCTCCTTTGACCTGCTGACAAGACACTTCCTAATGCAGCCCAGAAGGTTTTTTTGCCCCACAAAGTCTTTTGGCTTTTGTTGCAAGACCACATTGTTGGCTCATCTTCAACTTGTGTCCACCAATAATTTAGGTTAGATATAAGGAAGAATTTTTTCATCGTGAGGGTGGTAAACCAGTGGAACACATTGCCCAGAGAGGTGGTGGATTCCCTGTCCCTGGAGACGTTCAAGGCCACGTTAGATGGGGCCTTGAGCAACCTGGTCTAGTGAAGGATGTCCCTGCCCAATGCAGGGGAGTTGGACTACATAACCTCTAAGGTCTCTTCCAACTCGAGCTATTCTGTGATTCTGTGATTCTGTAATACCTTGAGGTCTTTTTCTGCCTATCTGCTTTCCAGATGGCCTTCTCCCAGCATGCGCTGGTTTATGGGGTTATTCTTCACCAGTTGAAGAAATTTGTTGTGCCCCTTGTTGAACTTCATGAGGGCCCTGACAGTTCATTTCTCCAGCCTGTTGAGGTACTCCTGAATGGCAACACAAAGACTCAACATATCAGCCATGACTCCTAATACATTATCATCATCTCAGCTGGAAAAAGAAGGCCTCTATAAAGGCAGTTCAGCACATCTGTACTAGAACCAAATGAATGGTCATTTGAGGATACATGTCTCTCACCATTAATTACTGCTGTGCCTAGATGACTAGCTTGCGCTATACACAGAAATGCACAATTGGCAAACTTAGGCAAGGTGAATAAGCAGATGTGTCCACAGTGTAAAACTTACATTTGTCATTTAGCTGGATAGAATGAATAATCTTCAAAACATGAGGGAAATGCATATGCCATGCGCACAGACGGTACTCATTACAGGCTACATATTCCCACAAGCAAGCAAGTTTTCCTGTTTAGGCATCTAGACTATAGCTACTGAAATCAAAGTGAGTTTTGGATTTATCATCTCTTACACATTCTGTTTGATTTTATACAACTTTTTTCTAGTGCTTATAACTTTTGCAAATGTTAATATTTCACACTAAAAATCAGCAGACTAGAATTGACACTATCAATGCAAATCATAAAAAATGCCAATTCAATCAGGTTTAATTTCAGATTATCACAATCAGTTCAACATTCCATCAGATATTTTAAAGTTTAAATCATGAATTCTTGACTGTCTTCTGACTTTCTAAGTACTGTATTTGTACCATATCAGAATGAATAATGTAGTATTTTATTCTGCACTTCGTTACCAATTAATTTTGCAGATTCTTCATTGATATATAAAATGCTACATTTTTCACAGCATCACACCTTCTCCTGGCCTTTCTTTATTATTCCCCTCTTTCCACAGCAGAGAATGTCCTCATTCTGCCATAGTATAAATGAGAGCTTGGTGTGTAAGGACAGAAAGCAAGAAGTCTTAAGACCATGTTCAATATATCTAAGATCTGCTGTAATTAGTTGACTAGAATAATTTGAGGCCCTGATGACTTCTAGGTACAAACTGCCCTGAGTAGAAAGGGAGCTAGAGCATCTGTAGCTTTTATTGTAGGTATCGCCTACAGTGCTTTGCGTCTCAGTCCTCCAATGTGCTTGCAGTCATTCAACTGCATACCTTCCTGTTCCCATACTACCATTTCAGATACTCTGCTTCCCCTCCAGAACTCTCAACTCAAATCAGGATTCCTGGCTATAACTGCTTCTCTACTTGCCAGCTCATTCATTAAGTGTGAAATCATTTAACAAAGCTAAAGTCTTGAAAATATGCAGAGAAGAGGTTAGCCTACTGTCTATTGCTGTCACTTATGTAGTTCCCTGCAAAAGAGCTTCTCTGCAGAATTAGACAATCCAATGCTGTTAATTCAGGGTGATTTCTATGGGGATGGAAAATGGAGCTGTTTCTGTTTTCTTTTTAAAAAATAACTATGCTACAAAGCAACTTCGTCAAGAACTGAGAAGGCAAGAGAAGTCAGACTTAAGATTGGCACCTTAATTGTTAATAACACGGACTGCCCAAGTGCCATAGTAACAACTGATGTCTGCAAGTATGGGATTTAATGTGCCAAATTATTTGGATGCAGATGTGGACAAAAATCAATACAGGTAATTTTGCCAGGCTTAGAGGTAAAAGTTACGCTTAATTTCTCCTCAGGAACATATGTAGCAGGCAAGCTAGTTGAAATCATGTCCTCCTCCTATCCCCCCTGTTAATAGTGAGTTGTGCACACTCTTGATAACATCCCATGATTCTGATTCTGTGACTATGCAGACCTCCATCTACATTCTGGGTGAATCTTTCCCTACTTCCCAGTGAATACCTATAGTATATTACAGGGTACAGGTGTCATTTTTTATGATAAATATTTTATGTTAGACAGTATTTCATATCGTCCATAGTAGCATTCAAAACTAATTATTAGTTGTTTGTGGGTTTTGACTTTGTTTAAAAAGTAGGGGATATAAGCAGGTGAATTTGTGCCACTTAGTTTGTATATCTATCAAGGACATACATCATTTGCATTCTCATTCCATTCCTCAGATACAAACAGATTATGCTTTGGAGATGTATCCAGTGCTAATTGTTAACATGCACCTCAGTTAGCAAGGACAATTATAATATATAAAAAACCAGGAACTTGTCAGGGCCATTGTTAATGAGGAAAGAACACAATAGTGAAAGGTGCTCACACTGAAGTAGGAGATATAGTTAGTGGAAGAGTTGATCACACCTCACTCTGAATTGTCGTAATGGGTTCCTACAGAAAATACCACAAAAGAAGCTGCAAAGGACTCTGCATGAGATCCTTTCATCCTTTGGACCTGAGGTGAAGAAAGAGATCAAGTGCCCCTTAGTAAAGCAACGTTAGCAGACATGATAATATATCTCCATCAGACCTACAAATGTCAAGCAAAACTGGTAGGAAGACTACATTAATTGGCATGTGGTTATCTGGCTCTGCAAGGATATAGGAAATAAAGAAACAGTGTTAAGATTTTTTTGAACACTTACTTGCTGGCAAATAAAAAAAGCTGAGAGTCATGGCATCTTTTCCTCTTCTCTTAAATGAAATAAGAATTTGATTGGGACTATGATACCCAAAATAAAAGCAGCTGTGTCTAAGGAAGGGTTGGAGACAACAAGACTCTGCACTGTAAAGTATCCATTGAACAATGAGAAGCGATCAATCAGCAGAATGAAAATTTGCTCTTAGCCCTGGATTCCTGGTATTTTGCCTCAACATACTCTGGATACCATGTCATCTCTGAGAATCTGGAAAACAGTATTTGTTCAAGTCACATCTCTGACAACATTTTTGAAAGAAAATATCGCCACTCTAACCTAGCACCTAAATCCAGTGTTTGGCATGTGTAACATAATAATCTTCTCCAGCAGTGATATTAATCACCTAAAGTATGCCAAGATTCTTTTGAAGACATCTTTTTACACAAACCCTACTCATTCTTATACATAATTCAAATCAGAATTTTTTGTTACAATTATTTTCTATATCTGTTTTCAGTCTTTCAAGTCTTAACCCAGACTTAGTATCAAGACTGCTGCCTACATCACCTAATTTATGATTTTGTAACATACTGGTGCAATGTTATCAATTTACCCTCCTCTTTCAGTACAAAAATATGCTCCTAATATAATTCTCTTTTTTCCACTCACTGTTTCAGTGCCCCTACTCCTCATCATATTGCCCACATAGTTCTGAAGATTATCTTTAACCTCACTAACAACATTTTCAACTCGTGATTTACATAAATTTCTACCTTTTGTTCCTTTTATTTATTTATACACACATTTCTGTTCTTGTACATATATACAGAGATTTACAACTCAAACTTCAAAATGCTGAGTATGATAGTAGTAACATTAGAGGACAAAACAGAACTAAGAGTAATTCTCTATTGTCTTTTGTCTTGGGTGATTGCCAATGCTACATGGCATGCCAGTTCATATAGATATAATTTTGATCATCTTACAAGTTTTATTTCGTATTGGCAGAATCAGATTATTTTTTAGCTGAAGAAGCTTTCTTACCTGCAAAATTGTAATTTGCTGTGGTAAAATAAAGGTATCTTAAATTAATTTAAAAATACATATATCTTTTCTTGCTTAATTTTCATCATAATTTTTGACACTGTTAAAATGTCTCTGCTTTTGTGGTATATATTTTTGTCTTCCCTTTTCATTACTTGTCACAACAACTTTCACTTATGTCTCAACATCTGAGGATACAAAAGCTAATCTATGAAAGTGCTGTACTTCCATGCTGAAAATGTTTTTATGATTTTCTGTTGGTTAAGAAAACATATGACAAATACAAAAGAAAAAAATTCCCATGACCTTAAAACATTCAAAGAAGAAAGATTTAGCTTTTTTAATCAACAGAAAATATGCTATTTTGGATGATTCAATGAGTGTAGGTAAATACAGGAGATTTATTTTCACTGAAGGCAAGGGTGAAGAATGACAGCTTGGCTACCCACTTGCATATATATCCATCTAACCAACATGCACCTGTCTAATTCAGATGCAGGTCCATTTTCTGTTAGTACATTCGCTTTGTTTTTGCAGGTGAAGGAAACCATAGGGGAGATGTTTAATTGAACTCTGGTGTGGAGGACAGACACAGAGAAAGCAGAATGGCTTCCAGCTTTCACTTACAAATTAAACAAAATCCTCAGGGATCTTTAACCGGCAGACATTCAGAGGAAATTAAATGCTAATGTGTGCAGTTGTACTTTTTACACCCACAGACATCAAATATATAAAGACATTAACTTCTCTTCTGTTTCAGCAAATTCATAATATATGCACAAGGTATAAGGTTAAATCTTATGAAGTAAGGTAAGAATTCAATATCAAATCATGCACTTGCAATATAACATGAGGCTAGACATTTTCAGCCTTAAACTGTTTAAACAAATGACTAACACTTTTTTATGTGCAAAAATATGGCACTACTGCAGAATTAGAAAAGGTCCTTGTTGAATACTACAATGTGAATTATGCCCAGGAGAATACAGTAAATGAGGTTCTGGGGTGGCATGTAAGCTCTTATGCATGAGCTTTCAATACCTCCACCCAGAGAAGAAAGATGTTTTAAATATTTCCCACTTATGAACTTTGTAAAAGACTTCAGTAACCCATGAGAAATAATATCTACCAGTAATGGCACAGGGTAGTTACAAAGCTCATGTGCCTTATCATACTCTTCTTTTTTTTTAAAGTTATAAGAAGTGTGTGTATGTGTATAAATGACAAATTATGGTATTATTATGTATGGTTTTTTACTGACCTGAAGTGTCAGAAAGCTATTACTTCAGGACAGAGGTGCATGTAAACAGTTGACTTAGAAACTAATTGTATGGAAAAATGAGAAAGCCTTGGATGACCACATGAATGCACTTTAGAAAAAAGTCAACAGCTGACTATATAAAAAGGTGATGAATTTTATAAAACATATAGCTTAAAATATGAGGGAAAACAATGGAATCTGAAAGGAAGAAGTTAATTGTGTGTTTCAGGTTTTCTGCAAAGAATAAAAAAATCCAGCTGTTTCCTTAGGAACCTAGTATTGGATACTAGCTGAAAACCTTACTGAGTTCTCTCTTAAGCTTAAGGAATGCCTGCAAGTGGGACTTGTGTGACCTAAATGATATTTATACCTGAATAAGGCTCATTTTGTAGTCAGTGAAAAGTAATAGCTATTGAAAAGACAATTTAGATGACTAATCTTTAGGTTTTTTAATGTTAAGTGTGATGAATTATATCCCAAGTTCTTACCAGTAGTAATGCTTGACATTATTGAATTGCTTGGTATGGAAACTTGCAGCAGTTAGCATAAGTTAGGCCTAGTTGAAAGCAGTCTTAGCATATGTGGATAAGCTTTAATTGACCCCATAAGATAAGGGAGTAGCTAAGCAGGGAAGTAACTCAAACATAAATCTCTGAAACAGTGTGAAGGTTGTGACTGTTGAGATCCTTTGAGACAGGAAGACTGAATGCCAGCACCAGTCATTTGATGGGCATCCAGTGAATCCAAATAGGCCAGTCAAGATTTAGGTATTCTCTACTCCATCCAGCGTGGACAGTGTCCAGAGATACTCAGGGTAAAGACCTCAGGGACCATGCAGCTCTGCAACAGGGCCAGGACCATCTCCTTGACTTTTGGAGATGCCTGGGAGGAAAGGAGCACTTAAAGTTAAAGGAGGATGCATGGCACTGTTGGAACCCATGTGCTGACCCACCAGTCTCTCCTGGACTTCATATTGTCTCATAGAGAACACCAAGGTAATGTAATTTGTAAAGTTTGAGCCTTGTGGAAAAGGTGGACAGAGATAGGATTTGTTTGATACTGCACATATATATGCTACAATAAATTTATTACAATCGAAATTATCTAATTATGAACAGATTCTCAGCTAGCTTTAAGTTGATATATATAGCTACACGGTTTGACTTGCAGACCTGATTCAGGTTCTCTTAGGTGCATATCTTTCCTCTTATATTTCCTACTTATATTTCCTGTATTTCAAAGACTTGCAATCACTGACCTGAAATTTCTAGCAGCATGATAGATAAAGGTTAGGTGTTTTGATGTTAAAGTTGTGGTTTGAATCTAATCTTTTGTAAGCAAAGAAAATTAAAACAGAAACTTGTAGAGACCTCACCAGAATGTTAAAACTCTCTGATGAAGTAATACTTGGGGTAAAAAAGAAAAAAAAAAAAAGCCTACTGAAAATACCATAAGCAAAGCTAAAAAATGTGCAAAGAAGTACAGTCAATATATCTAGATACAAAAAGCGTCCAGAGTAGGTATGTTAGCTTTGTTGGATTTTTGCTTCAGCTTGGACTTCTCCCTACATCACTGTGTGATGAGTCTTCTGATCACTGTTCCTTGCATGCAGTCTCTCTTCTCTAGCCTCAAATGTTTGTAATATGCTTCAGTCTGTCACTCTTTTTACATACATTGAGTATGGTTATAACACTTTTATTGGAAATTAATAATAATAATAATAACAACAACAACATCTCCTACATTTACAATGTGTTTCTCTACTGGTATAAGATAGCTCAAACTTTGGTTAACTTTCTCTTTTTCCACTGATTTCCAGGATCACTGTGTGATCTGTTTTTTGATGAAACAAATAGAGATTCAGATTTTAATACTTCGTAATTTTTTTTGGCTGATGCGGAGAGAGTATAGTAATTGAATCTCTCTATGTTCAGAATTCTGAAAACTGTAAAGACGAAAACCAAATCATTTCATAACAACAAAAATATCATTTTTATAATTTTAATTTTGCTAATTTTGCTTTAAAAATTGAAATTAATGTGTCATTTTGAAAATATTATAGTAATTTTAATTTTAACCTGTTGTATCACCTATATATTTAAAATTACTTGGTCATAGATTTTTTAAAAATGATAAAATGTTTTGTGCAGGTGAGCTTGTAAAATTGTTTTTATGGCAGCAATCCTTACAGCCTAGAAAATACAGAAATGCCTACTGCATTCAAAGTATATTTTTCTGAGCATTAGGTGTAACTTATCAAAGTATGTAAATACCTGATGGGGGTGGGTAAAGATGGTGCCAGACATTTCTTGGTATCACCCAGTGACAGATGATCGAAGTTTATAAAAAAACATTTAACAGTGATGATGATCAAAGACTTGAACAGGTTGCCCAGACAGGTTTGGAGTCTTGGAGACAGGCTTGATATTCTAATCCCAACTGGAAAAAGTTCTGAGTAAAATGTTCTAGTTGGCTCTGCTTTGAGCAGAGGTGTTAGACTAGTGGATTCCAGTGGCTACTTCCAACCTCAGCTACCTGTCATTCTTTGAATAAAAAGGCAATAAAGCAGCTCAAGTGTTAATCCAGATATTTAAATGAAACAAAAAACCAAACAAACAAACCAAAAAAAGCCCACAAAACAACAGATTGCAATCAAGACATATCTTCTTGCCTGAAAGACTTTCTTAATGCAGATGATGAGACTAACAACAGTCTCAGTGGAGCACTTCTCATTGAATCAGAGCAGAACCAAGTAAGGTCCCAATTTTCCAATTCTGTGCTTAATTCAGTGTTCAAAATAAAGGGTCTACATGCGTTGGAGGAAATTCATTCTGAAATCTGCAAACTAGACCTACGGTCCTTGTAGTTTGTGAAAGCTGCTGTGAAATAGTAGACTAGAATGAGACCTGTACCAGTGACAGTGGCATGAAGAGAGACAATTACAACAACTCTGAAGAGAATTTGATCGACTAGACAAAAATTATCTTTACCTTACTGGTAGAACATCTTTCATTCTGGCCTACCGCTTCTGCTGCTGCCAGGCTCAGTTACTAAAAAGAAAGCAACTGATGTTTTTTTACATACATTACACAGGAAAAAAGCATGCAAACCTAAAGAACAACAACAAGGAAAGCAAAATGCAGAATGCACTTTTTCCTTGACCTTGTATCAACATCAAAGATCTTTTTCCTCAACAACCAGGATACTGAGAGACACTATTCACTGTCTTTCAGCTTAATAATTCTGAGAATGGTTTCATCAAAGTTAACAGCAAGACTGAATGCATTTTAATGCTTTCTAAGAATACTCTTGATCTCTGCAATTAAATCTCCAACCACAATATGTTAAGCACTAGCCTACTCCCATGAGGTATATTTTAAAATACTATACCAGTTTAATAAAATTAGAGGACTCCTATTACTTTAGAATGGTAACCCTACCAGCTAATGACGACATTGTAGAGCATCTTTAATACATTATATGCAATTAGCTCTTCCACAAATAAGAACCCGAAAAAAAGTCTTCACTTGAAGAACATCAGTGGGATTCCAAACAGGGAAACAGAAAGGTTTGCTACTAAAATATCTTCTTGTTCACAGAAAGATATTAGCTTGACTAAATGTTTCCAAACTCCCCACCTCCATCAATATTTTAAATATCTAATACTTCAATTCTTGAGTAGTTATTTTCCAAAAATCACCCTGAATTGTGCCTTCATCGAAGCTGAGATGCTAGCCAGATGGCTGGAAGCTATCCAATGCTACTTAGCAGAACCCAGACAAGATTTATGAAAAACTACTGTTCCTAGTACAATGTTCATTCTTATGAAATGTCAGTGAGTTAGCTGGTTTATATCAGAAAAGTGAAATTCATATTGCAAGCCATAGCATATTACAGATACAGTTACAGCCATGTGCTGACATCTACCATCATTCATTTTCAGGTCACGCATATATGCATTGACTTTACTTTTGTTTAGGGATTTTATTTCCCATAGTACTTGGCAGTTGCTATAGAAAAGTATACAAAAATTACTAGGGAATTATCAAGAATTTTTGGTAGTTTATGTAAAGTTGAATTACTTTTCAGGAACTTATGATACCAACTTGTTGCAAATCTAGTCATAAAGGGTACAAAGAATAAGACCTTTCCATTTCAAGAGTTTCTCTTTTATTAAACTCTAGAAAAAGTTTAGGACTCAAGATATAAAGAAGCTTTGAGAATTATTTAATAACTGCTAGCTCTGAAGAGAACACACATTTCTCTGGACAAAAAAATTATTTTATTCCTGACTGCAGAAGCATAGTCACCTAGTAGATTTTGCATGACGAGTATGATGAATAAGTCTACTGAAATGTATATGATTAAAATGAAGATAAACTAAGTGTACCTTTTCATCTTTGCAGGTTGCAATGTGTTTTGTGATCCAGAGGATTAAATAATAACTTTGCCTACAGTACCCCTAGAGACCTCCACAGAGGCTGAGTTGTCTTTTAGAAGAAATAAAGGACCATTTCTCTTTTTTGACTTGAAAGATAAAATAAGAGTTATTTCCAGGGCAGGTTTTCAACCCATAAATATGGCTCCCAAGGCTCTGAGAAAGAGAAACCACAGTACTGTCAGCCCACATAGAATCATAGAATCACAGAATGGTTTGGATTGAAAGGGACCCTAAAGATGATCTAGTTCCAATGCACCCACCATGACCAGGGATATACTCTACTCTAGGTAGTTTGAGAACACTTCTGTCTGTGTACTGTATATAACAAAGGCTATTCTGAGGCACCTAAGTATCTACAGGATATATATTTTGTTTAAGGTCCAATGATGTAAAGTTTAGGAGTTGCAACATCAGCTCAGGATTCCCCTCTCAAACCAAAAGAAAATTAATGTTTTCCTTCAAAATACCTGTTTGATATAGTCAGTTTTATCTGAATCAAGAACCATCATTTTCCATTTCCAGAAAAATATTCCAATCCTAAAGTCACTGAACTCTCTTTCCTTTCTGTTCAGTGTTCTCTGACCAAGCTGCACCTTGAATACTACGTTTAGTTTCAGGCCCCTCGCTACAAGAAGGACATTGAGGTGCTGGAGTGTGTTCAAAGGGCGATGAAAATGGTGAAGGGTCTAGAAAACAAGTCTTACAAGAAGCAACTGAGGGAACTGGGGTTGTTCAGTGTAGAGAAAAGGATGCTGAGGGCATACCTCTGGAGATCAGCTGGTCCAACTCCCCTGCTCAAACAGGGCCACCTAGAGTATGTTGCCCAGAACCTTGTACAGATAGATTTTTAATATCATCAAGGATGGAGACTACACAACCTCTCCAGGCAACCTATTCCAGTGCTCGATCACCCTCACAGTACAAAAATACTTCCTATTGTTCAGAGGGAATATCCTGTTTCAGTTTATGCCCATTGTCTCATGTCCTGTCACTGGGCAACAATGAAAGGAGCCTGGGTCCCTCCTCTTTACACCCTCCCTTCAGGTATTTGTATGAATTGATGAGATTCCATCCAGGCCTTCTCCTCTCCAGGCTGAACAGTCTCAGATCTCTCAGCCTTTCCTCACAGAAGACATGCTCCTGACCCTTTATCATCATCTTCACGGCCCTTCACTGGACTGCCTATAGTATGCCCATGTCTGTCTTATACTGGGGAGCCCAGAACTGGACACAGTACTCCAGTTGTGGCCTAACCTGTGCTGAGTAGAGGGAAAAGGTCACTTCCCTCAACCTGCTCACAACACTCCTCCTAATGCATCCCAGGATACCATTCGTCTTGTTTACCACAAGGACACAGTGCTGACCAACTCGGTGTCCACTAGGACCCCAAGTCCTTTTCTGCAAACCTGATTTCTGGCATACACGAATGCCTGGGGTTATTCCTCCCCAGGTGTAAGACTTCCCCTTGCTGAACTTAATGATGATTCTATCAGTCCATTTCTCCAGCCGATTGAGGTTCCCTTGGATGGCAGCAGAACTCTCAGGTGTATTACACACATTTCCCAGCTTTGTGTCATCAGCAAACTTGCTGAGGGTACACTCTGCCCCATCATCCAGAACATGAATGAAGTCATTGAGTAGGATTGGGTCCAGTACTGACCCCTAGTGTACAGCACTAGTTACTAGCCTCTAAGTAGACTATATGACACTGTTCCCCTCCTTCTGGAACTGGCTATTTCTGCTCTTCTAGTCCCTATATTTCATCAGCTTTGCCTCAAAAGAACAAATGACAATGGTGAATGATCTGTGCCAGATATTTGTAAGTATGGAATTACATCTTTTAAAATAAAAAAATTTAAAATGTTTCACATACCTATATAAAATAGAGGGAGAGCAAGATAATACAAGTTTTGTTAAAACACAGTGTTAAAGACTTAATTTATTAGCATTCAGCTCTCAAAATTTTCTGACCCCAAGAATAACAACAAGTTGTGGTATGAATAGACAAATTCGCATGGACAATGGGAAATTTTCTGTATTAATATCTGACCTGAGTAACTCTGATATCACTCATTACAGAGAGTTTCAATTTCAGATGCATATGTAGACCTCACAACTATCTTAGTTTTCCCTAATTACAGTAAAAGTTTTCTTCTAATTATTTGTTGTTCTTGACTTTCATAAAATCATATAGTCATAGAATTATCAAGGTTGGAAGAGACATTCAAGATCATCCAGTCTAACTGCCTACCTACATCACCACTAAACCATATCACACAGCACCACATCCAGACACATCATGAACACTTCCAAGAACGGTGACTCCACCACCTCCCTGGGCAACCTATTCCAATATCTAATCACCCTTACAGTGAAGAAATTTTTCTGAATGTCTGATATGAATCTCCCCTGCTGCAATTTAAAACTGTTTCCTCTCGTCCCTTTACTGTGGGCACGGCACAAGAGATTGACCCCCACCCTCACTACAACTTCCTTTCAGGTAGTTGTAGAGAGCAATGAGGTCCCCCCTGAGACTCCTCTTCTCCAGACTGAACAACCCCAGCTCCCTCAGTCATT
>VZRW01009499.1:3938-68384 GCA_013398125.1 Aegotheles bennettii | reverse complement strand
CAGCCAGTTTTCTTAGGAGAATTCTGTGGGTGACTGTGTCAAATGCTTTACTAAAGTCTAGATAGACTACATCCACAGTCTTTCCCTCATCTACTATATATCATACAGTGTACATATATATAAATATATTTATATATATATTCATATCTGATCTTATGAAAATAAGCTAAAAATAAAAAAAAGCCCTTCCAATTCACCTTAAAAAGCTCATTCCTTTTCAATGAAGTTCATTTCCTGATGCTTCTAAGGACGATATATCATACTTCCTTGTCCTCTTTGTCTAGTCTTTTGCTGCTATATTTGCTCTGACCTAGACTGACTTTTGCAGCTAAAGATTGTTTCATGATTTATACAATTCACTTTTTGCAGGTCACTACTGCCTTCTGACATTCCTCACATTGTTTTTATATAATGTTATGGTTCATGTCCTTGATTATTTTTTTAAATCTTTTTTTGAATAAAATCTTTCATGTAATGTATCTAAAAAGGTATAATCAAGTAGTGTTGTTGAGTCCAGTATTTTGGGCTTAGCTATCCAAAGTAAGTCCTGTACTACTTGAGTAGTCCCAGGGTATCCAAATCATACACCCTGAGCTGGAAGCTGTGATACAGGAGGAAAATGAAGCTTACAGCCTATTGTAGAAACAGCTGGAAACCAGCAGAAAATCCCATTGACACTGGATATTTTATTCTAAGGCAACCAGATCATCCCCAGTGGAAGATATCACTGTGCAGAAATGAAAGAAAATACATCAAAATATATTGCCTCTGTTTTATACTCACTGCTATCTCTGTGCTTTTTGCCTTTTTTTCTTCTCCCCCTCTGCTAACATGCTTCACGTTGTCTAAAATGCATTTGGAAATATTCAAAAAATATTTTCAATTCTATAATTGTCCTGTCCATTTCCCATTCTGTTTGCTAACCTACTTTGTACTCCTTTGTTCTCCGTCACTCATGCAACAACTATGATTTAAAACAGAAAGAGCAATAACAAGCTTATTCTTGAACAATATAATGCTGTCTGGCTATTGAACTAATGATGTAACAAATATGCCTAGTCCTTCACTTGTCAAAAATAATCCAGTTAGCCAAATTGCAGGAATCCATTAGTAATCAATAGAATGAATATTCAAATAAAGAAGTAATAAAAGTGTATGTCATTCTTATCAGATAGAGCGTCTTATGGTTTTTCAAACTCTCGTGCTAGGTTTCCCTTTATTTCAATAATTGGTAAATGCACAAAGGGCTAACATGACTGGACCTAGAAATTTTTTGCTGTTTCTTTTTCCTAATCAGGAATATTAGACATTAAATTAAATTAAATCATAATTTTAATGTCTATGATTCATGTATGCTTTTCACATTCACTTGTAATTTCCTTATATACACAAATATATGCATGTGTCTGATATCACGTGACATTTAGTTCCCCCAAAAAAATATTTCAATATTTTTAAGAGTTTCACAGAATGATATTTTGAGGTTATTTCTTTCATGCATATGAGCAAATCAAAACAGAAAGCAAGGTTGTAATATGTGTCATCACAACTATGTAGCAATCCCTATATATTTTTGCCCCTCTGTTTCAGTGGAACTTCTAGAGTCAGGTGCTATCTGGAATAAATATCTAATCTTATCATCTCTCATTAAAACTGTGTGCAGACTGTTGCTTAGGAGTATACACATTTGTCTATATTGGAAATAGAATTTATCATTAGTTATAATATGATTAATTTTTGTTTATAGTTTTCTATTGATTGCATACACTTTTCACAACCACAACAGTTTTAAATGTAATAAATAATAATAACAATATTTGATTCTATCTTACCTGTTTCTACAAAGTAATCAGGGCATCACAATTGAAAAGAAACTATGGAACAGTAGAATAGTGATAGCTTAGTAGACAAGGGAAGATGAATTGTTACAGTGCTTTTTAAACATACAATTTTTAACACTGATCCTGTGTCCAACTATTCTGCAGGCTGCTTTAGCATGCAAGTTACCCATGCATTCCAATACTCTGCTTTTTGTGGAAGTCTGGTAAGAACAGAACAGAATAGAACAGAACTATTTCAGTTGCAAGGGACCTACAACTATCACCTAGTCCAACTGCCTGACCAGTTCAGGGCTGACCAAGTAAAAGAATGTTTTTAAGGGCATAGCCCAAGTGCCTCTAAACACTGACAGGCTTGGGGCATCAACCACTTCTCTAGGAAGCCTGTTCTAGTATATGACCACCCTCTTGGGAAATAAATGCTTCCCAATGTCCAGTCCAAGTCTCCTCTGACACAGCTTTGAACCATTCCCATGTGTCTTATCACTGGGTACTAGGGAGAAGAGTTCAGCACCTTGTTCTCCACTTCCGCTCCTCAGGAAGCTGTAGACAGCAATGAGGTCACCCCTCAGACTCCTTTTCTGCAAGCTAGAAAAAAACAGAGTACTCAGCTGCTCCTCACAAGCCATTCCTTCTAGCCCTTTCACCAACTTTGTTGCCCTCCTCTGGACACATTCAAGGACCTGAATATCCTTCTTAAATTGTGGGGCCCAGAACTGCACTCAGTACTCAAAGTGAGGCAGCACCAATGCTGTACACTGTGGGATAATCACCTCTTTTGACCAGATGGTCATGTTGTGTTGGATGCCTCCCAGGGTGCAGTTTACCCTCTTGGCTGCCAGGAAACACTGCTGACTTGTACTGAGCCTTCTGCCAACCAGCACCCTCGGATCCCCTTCTGCAGGGCTGCTCTCCAGCCACTCCTCTCCTAATTTATACTTTTCCCCAGTGTTACTCCATCCTAGGTCCAGAATATGGCATTTTGACTTGTTAAATTTCATCCCAGTTATCAAAATATTGATAGGAACAAATATTTGCTCTCCAGGATATCTATAGGGGAAACATGACCAGAGAAATATGCAATAAACACTTTTTCAGTAGCTGCATTTAGTTTTGACTTCATGATGATGAACTGTCATCAACATATATCACCAATGGAAACATGGAGAAGCTAACAGATGTGTATACATTAACAACTGGGAAACACAAGGAATTGTTAAAGGAAACTAAATGTATTCATGAAACTTCTAAGTCAAATATTAAGACTAATAAGTACTACACTACGTTGGAATCAAAAACTATTCTAGCAATGGCATATGACTTAAAGTTGACACAGATGGCCAATTCATCAATCAGTCATAATACAGAATGTCAAAACAACATAAGAGTATTTCTGTGTTTCGAACAAAGCCAGGTGAAGTATTCCACTGTAAGAGATAAGAAGATACTTTACATTCCGTCACTAAATAAAATTGTTTTAAATGACAGCTGTTAAATATTTTAAATCCAATTTAGATTTTATTTTTAAATGGCAAAATATGGGCACTGAATTTCACTACAGTGAAAACTGAAAAGATATAGCAGAGAATTCAGAATATATATGCAAGCAGTCAGGCTAACTTGCAGGAAAGAACATTGAAACTATGGATCAATCTGGATGACTGCTGTTGATTCTTTAATAAATTTCAGACTACAGCATAGGATCTGGGGAATTTGGACAAGTTAATGTTCTCCCCAACATTTTCAAAGGGAAATTGGCTGACCAAGGCAACTATGAGTTGGTTAGCTTCACATCAATCTTCTAAAAAACAAGAAAAACTTAATATGTGATGTAGTCTATAAATACTTAACAGATGGCAGTGAAATCACTGCCAATTTAACACAGCTTATATATATATGTCTTCTCAGACAAGACATACATATGTGTATCGTGATATACATTCATTTTTATGTGCACATATGATCATTTATATGGGTGTGTATATTAATATGCATATGAATAAATATTTGAGATATATATATAATATAAAATAAGATTTCCATAAAATAAACACCTCAGGTTTTAAAGTTATTTATTAACCTACCTATCATTCATATCAGCCTTGCATGACATAATAATAAGAAGCTTATACTAAATCATTCTTTTGACATCTTAAAATCTATGAATCACCTATTCAAATAAAGCAATATACCATTAAAAGTTCTTATGCTGATATCTCAAGAAGGAAAGTGTTTTAGCTGTATATTGAGACTCAGGAAAAAGAAATCCTGTGTCATAGTTACGTGGAGTGTTTTTTTCTTTCTTAGCAGAAAAAGGTGTTATGGACTTGTGTTTCCTTCTTTTTCCTATTTGCTTTCATAAAGCAATAAAGTATAAACACGATAAATTTATACTTTAGCCCTTTGACACTAGAAAAAATAACTTTAGGACAGTTTTGTAGAGGCCAGACATAATTTGTTTGCTAAATACTGTAGTTGTTCTGGGAATTTCCTGCCCAGGAACAGGAAATAAAAGTTGTGCATTGAGGTGAAAACCTTCCTGATTATAATGACCAGAGAGCTGGAGCAGCTCTCCTATGAAGACAGGCTGAGGGGGCTAGGGTTGTTCAGTCTGGAGAAGAGAAGGCTCCGGGGAGACCTCATAGCAGCCTTCCAGTATCTGAAGGAATATTCCTACAGGAAAACCGGAGGATTTCTCACAAGGGCGAGTAGCGATAGGACAAGAGGAAACTGTTTCAAACTGAAAGAGGGTAGACTCATCAAGTAGTGGTTCTCTTCAGTGAAGTCAGTGCAGGAGGAAGGAAGGTTCTAATTTCCTTCTCTTTAGGATTCCTCTAAATCCTAAATTAGATCTAAATCCTCATTTAGAAGAATACTGAGCTTGCTTGTTTCTCACCCTCACTAAATGTCTCACATAGATCCAAACTGTAGTCTCTTTAAAGTACATACTAAAATACTATTTAATTTAGATCAAGATTTGACAGATAAACCTTTGGGGAAGAGTAGCAGCTTGAGTAAGAGACTTATGTAAAGACTGACCATGTGATCTTTGCTATTATATAATTTCCCTCCTAAGAAGTTTTGATTTCTGTTCATTTTTTTAAACCATGAATTTTTAGAAATCATAAAGCATTAGTTCATATTTAAAATCTGTGAATTGCATGAGGACAGATATATTAATATGATATGAACCTGCAAAAATCCGCAGTCATGTACATTGTACATGTTCTTTTTATGCCTGAAAATCCCATGTAGCATGCCACAGTTTTTTCCCACTTGAACAAGCAGTGAAGTGTCTTGTATAATGAATCAGTCTGCCTCAAAAGGTAATTTAAACTTTTTTTAACTAGAGATGAGAAACTGATCTATGAAGGTCTGTAATGAAAAGACACTCACTCATAGTAGCAGGAGGACAGATAATCTTTTCCAATTTTCCCTTTACAGCAAATAGATATTTGTAAAAAGCAGAAAAGCTTGTTCCTGTTGTGTACGTGCAGGGGTCTTTTTGGTGTGGGTTTTTTTGTTGTTTGTGGGGTTTTTTGAGATAAAATGTAGATATTACTTTTCCAACCTTTCATGAATGACTGGCAGAACGTCTACTGAACACTACATAAGGTTGTGGCATAGTGTAATTGCCCCCCCTACTGTCCACACCTCAGTATTCTGCTTAAGACATTCTTGGAAGAAAAAATAAGGTGTCATCGAGTGACAGTGTTTCAAGCATGTTTTCGGTCAAACATATTGAAGATTAATCTCACACGGCACATTTTTCACAACTTCATGTTACTATTAAATAAAATAACAAGTCCAGTTCTTCAACTCATTCAATAATAAAGAACATTATTTACATTTACAGGATAGACATGTGTAATTTTATAAAGTCTCTTTAGGTCTTCAGACTACCGAATGTGTGAGAAACAAATCCCTCCTCTTTAATGATCCCTCAGTATCATTAAAGGTAGTCTGAAATCCCTGAAGTATTAGGTTTAGCGGAACTTCAGAATTTATTTATTAAACCCACTTTAACTCCATCTGTATTTTCCTTGCAACCTCGAAAGTAAGATGCCTTTTTTTGCAGTTCATTTGATATGGACTTCTTCCATACTATTACTAGACTTCTCTAGAGCAGACTGCCTACAACATATTTCAGGACAAGGAGTTATCCTTGGATTTATACCTTACGTAACCTATAGACCTACTCATCTACAAGCTCCTCAGTGCCTTCCACATGACATAAACAACACTATTCTGTTCCACAAATGTAACAAAATGTGCCATTTCTTATATTCTTGAGTTTTATTTCCTTAAGTATAACCTGGGTCTTTGCTCACACAAGTCAGTACCAACTTATGCAGTTGTAAAAGGAAATTCTCACAATTGTGAGTTGTGGATTTGGTCTGAGAACCTGTGATACCCTTTCTAGGTCTAAAACATTTGAAGACTTTTTTAAGCTGTTTTAGTAACTTATTATTAAACAACATGTCAAGAATAGTGACTTGCAAGCATGAGATATTATAACACTAAACATTGGGATAACACTTGGGTTTAGGGCTGGACAGGTAGGATCTTGCTCGGGGTCCATGCTATTTGAACCATTAAAAATACTATGCTAACTGTAAACTTTGAAGAATGCTTTACTTTACTTTTCAAAATTCATTATTTCCCCTACATATTCATTATATGTTATACCTGTTTCTAGGTACAAACATTAGGATAGAGAAAGATGACATCTTTCGCTCACTCAGTCATTTTATGTTGCTATTACTTGTGGGACAGTAAGACACTTCAAACAATATTTATTTATTTATTTATCTATTTGTCAGAGATCTCTCTCAGTCCTAACCACAAGAGTTTCTCTAAATCTATTAATTGATGAGTGGGTTTGAACCTCTTCTGGCAGAGGAAAAACTGAAGCAATCACCTCCTTCTTCATTGGTCTGTGAAACTCTTTTACTGTTATGAGAATATGGGCAATTCCCTTTATCTATAAATGTAACTGATGGAAAAATCTTTTCTTTTCTTTTCTTTTCTTTTCTTTTCTTTTCTTTTCTTTTCTTTTCTTTTCTTTTCTTTTCTTTTCTTTTCTTTTCTTTTCTGTTAGGCTTATTTTTAGCATCCTACTAGATCAGGCCCTCGGGAAATAATATGGTAAACGATACTAGTTTCTGACCTCATTTTCACTTCAATACCTCATAAGGTATTGCATGTGTTTACTGATGCTTGCCACTTGTGTGATTTACAGATTAATTTGCTAAGCCTCTCATCTCTTTTCTATCTCTTTTCTGTGTCTATATTTCTTTAGCATGAATACAAAGTAAGGAAGAAGGAATTCTTTCATGTGCTATATTACCCACTAACAAAATCAACAGCAAGAGTCACAAGGGCGACACAGATGCATATTAAACATAGCCCATTGCTAACTCTCTCTCTTAGTTTTTCATTCAGTTTCTTTAGGAATCTGTTAATTTCCTCTCTTCCCAAGCTGCTTTTTTTTCTTCCCCTTCGATTTCTCTCTTTTCACTCCAAACTTTTATCAGACAAATAGGAATCCCTACTTTTGACAGACAAGCTAGATTAAATCACCTCAAAGTCTATCTATTCAGCTTTCAGCAGTAGTCAGAAGCTCTTGCTAAGGCAACTTGCTCTCACTCAGTAAGCAAGTGGCTTTAAAAATAAATAAATAAACAAAGGCTTGACACAAGATGTAAGTAAGGACTATCTCATGGCAACAAATCCTTTCAACCTCAACCAGTTAATCACTTTAATGTTTCATGCCTATGTTTTCTTACTTACTCCTGAAATTACTAAACTTTGCTAAAAAAATATATCATTACAAATGGATAACAATATTTTCATTCATCCTAGCTTACCTAACTCTCTCTATTTCATTTGTATTGTTTGTAGACAATGAAAAGAAATATGAATCTGCAGGTGGTAATTCACCTCTTTAAGACAGATGTTCCATTGTTATCAGAATATACTCCTCTGTTTCCCATTGCTTCCATTTGTTATAGAAGAAGCTGAGAGGTGCTAGATCAAGTATTTGATTTTTAGACATTTTAAGTTATAAGATATAAATCCCCCCCTAAAGCATATTTTTCATTAGTTTGTATTCTGTGTAATTCATAACATATACTGTGAGATGCTGTGGATAAAAAGATTTAATAATATAGATAATTTTGTGATTTAACAAGTGTTAAAGAATTACTTCAAGCAGAGTTCAATATTTTTTTCATGTTTGTAATTTAAAGAACTCCCACTGACAAGATATTTATTTTATAATTTAAAAAATCCTCTGCAACTATTTATCATAACAATTAATGGCAAAAAGGAAAGGAGATAACTTCTATGTGAAACCTATACTTCTGGTTATCAATTTCTATGGTGGTATTAACAGATGTGGTTTTTTATTAATCAGCATTCTTTTAAAGTGAGGATTGAAATATTGTTTGAAATTCTGGTCTTTTCAGTATTGTGTTCCTCAGGAAACCAGGTCAGAAGTTAAAGAACCAAAGCCTATTCTTAGGAATAATTACATTTTTAAGAAAAAGTTAGATGACTTATTAAAATGTTCTTTTAGATCAGATTTATAAAGGGGATAATTAAGACACTAGTGACTATATCAATGTATTCTGAATTTTCTGCACATAGTTTTATATGCAGAGCTACTTGGGCAATTTAATTTGATAAACTTATTATAAAAAGGTGATTGACAACTGGTTTTGGCAATGTCAGTTCAGTTTGTGAAGTTTACTGAAGACTTAACATGAAATTATACAGTTCAATGTAGAACTTCTGCTTCAAAAAAATTGTCTTTAGTATAAAAAGTCCACAAAGTACTTCCTCCAGAATTATATCATCTACAAAAAAATGCAGTGAAAATAATACATATAAATGAAATAGTCATATTACAGTATTTTGTCACCATTAAAACATCAGACAAGAAATCAAACCTCTAAGTTTTGCTCAAAATGTTATTAGGGCTTCATTGAAAAAACTCAAACTTTTGACTTTGTACACAAAACAAAATTAAAGGCATTCAAAATGAATGTAGAATTTTTTATTTTTCACATATGAAAAACCCTAAAGCATTCTTTTCTTCCCCTTTTATTCTATTCTTTTGTAGAGACATGGGGAAAGTTTGGTAGAGCAGTGATGAGGAGAAAAAACATCACATATCCATAAAAATTGTAAATGTACTAAGTGGTCCATACTTAGATGCAATTTCTGTATGATATTTATTGTGGGTAGAGACTAAGAAGGGGTCATGCAATAATAAATATATATTATCAAGGGAAGTCTCCTTACCATTAAATAAATTGTCAAGATCATTATGTTACAAGGACAAACAAATCTCCATTGCCAACACAGTAAGTAATAAAATATGTTTACTGGAAAAGGGAATGTGCACTTTCAATACACAGAATGTAAAAGAATTTGTAAAAGCCCTAACACTTTTCAGGGCTGGTTTTAACCTTGTTTTTTTGGGGTGGTTTTTTTTTAAGACTGTAAACAAATGATTGAAAATTAATTGTAGTAGGCTATGAATTTGCCCATTCTTTTTATTGATAAAAGTGGGAAATCAGCCCAATTAAATATTGCAATATTCACGTTAAGTAATGTAATATTTTATTCATTGCACATTGCATTCAACCACTTTATCCACTAATTAGTCCCTTTTAATTTTCAATGAATATAGTATTTCTTAACTCACCTTAAAAATATGAAGAGAAGAAATATGCATGCAAACCTAATCTCAATTGTTCCTCTGTAAGCCAACATTTTAATGAAGATGCTACTTAACCATGTCACTTTGTTCCAATTTTAGGCTCACCTGAGGACAAGTAGATACATTGTGGCTTGCAGTGAATATTAAGGTGAGGCTGTCTTAATTTAGTCAAATCAAGACTGATATTTTGAAAGTATCACCCTCTTCTTTCGTATAGTTCTTCTGATATTTACAAAATTCTTAACAACTTCCATAAATGCCATGAATCTGATGGATTTGAAACCAGTTCAGTCCAATGGGAAAAACTTAACTAACTTCAGTGAGCTCAAATCAAACTCCAGATAACAGCAAGATCATTATTTTCCTCAAAAGTGTTATTTCTTAATTCAGCTATATGGAAAAAATAATTAAATTTTTAATTAAAAATATAATACAGCCATAGAACTATGACAATATAGTTATTTTTTTAAATCTGTCAGAAAAATATAAAGGTTTTTTGAATAGTGTCTCTTTAATCAATTCATTCACCCCACCTGGTTTCAATTTGCCATACTTTGTTAAAAGACAGCTAAATCTTTTCCTTGTCATAGTAAATCGATGGAAAATGTATCACTGATTTCAGGTAGAAGTGAAGGATATCAGGGAGCTGAGGCATAGAAGGACAAAAAAGAGACTTATGCACATTTGTTTTATTGATTACTGTTGACTACAACTGCAAACCTATTAGCAACTTGATTACAGGAGAAAGGGCCTTGGTTTTCTCCTTGTGTTGAACAGAAAAAAAATAGAGTGCACTCGAAAGTGAGACAGTTACAGAAATGAAAGTCTTACAGAAATTGTATTTACTGAGTGATAGGAAGACTTTAACAGAAATTTTGTATATCTACATGTGCTTAATGTAGTACAGATACAGTATAAATATACTTTAATGCATTTATATCCTTCAGAAGAAAGTTAATAAGATAAGCCGAATTGTTAATACTTCATTAAACAGTACTATTTAAGTCTTTATAAAATGAAATTTTTGTAACTTAATCCACTGTGTTGGGTCTGGGCGTGGGGGCTCTGGTAGCAGGGGAGGGCATAAGGCTGGCTCCTGTGAGAAGCTGCAAGAAGCTCCCCAGACTCCAAAATAAGAACCTGCCTCTGGCCAAGACCAAGTCCATCAGTGACACCTCTGCAATTAACATATTTAAGAAGGGGAAAAGGAAATTGCAAGAAGACCTGAAGGGCAGAGGAGAGGGGAAGATGAGAGCAATACCTGAGCAGAGATACAAAAGTCAGTGAGGAAAGATAGGGAGGAGGTGCTCTGGAGCAGAGGTTCCCCTGCAGCCCATGGAGAGACAGCAGGCAGCCCATGGAGGATCATGGTGGAGCAGCCTGTGAAGGACCATGGTGGAGCAGATGTGGACCTGCAGCAGTGAAGGATTCCATGCCAGGGGAGGCGGCTGTGACCAAAGAAGGCCATGGCTGTGGGAAGCCCTTGCTGCAGCAGCCTGTTCCTGAAGGACTGCACCTTGTGGGAGGGACTCATATTGGAAGAGCTCATGAAGGTTTGTCTCCTGTGGGAGGGACCCCATGTTGGAGCAGGGGAAGTGTGTGAGGAGTCCTCCCCCTGAGGAGAAAAGAGCTGTGAAAAACAACATGTGATGAACTGACTGCAACCCCCATTCCTCATCCCCCTGCTCTTCTTGGGGGGAGGAGGTAGAGAAATTGGGAGCAAAGTAATTTGGGCCCAAGAAGAATGGAAGGGGTGAGGGAAGATGTTTTTAAGATTTTTTTTTCTCTTTGTCCTGTTCTGATTTTATTGGTGACAAATTAAACTGATTTTTTCCCCAAGTTTAGTCTGTTTTGCCTGTGACAATAATTGGTGAATGAACCATCCCTGTCCTTGTATTCACCCATGAGCTTTTCTTTGTATTTTCTCTTTCCCATCTCACCATGGCGGAAGGAGTGAGTGAGTGGCAGCATGGTTCTTTGTTGCCAGCTGGGCCTAAAACATGATATACACACAAAATTATACTTTAGTTATAGTGTTTATGACACAAATAGTTATCTAATCCTAAATTTATGAATAGCCTAGTAAATTAACACATTAAATGATGTACGTGCACTTTTCTTTACTTTTATTTCAGAAGTTAAAACATCAGAGAAGATTAGAAATTAATAAATTGGACCCAGAGCAGCTACCCAGAAACAGGATTTGAAATCCCAAAAGCAAGATTTTCATGGAGGTGGGAGGGTGCAGAAAAAAAACCCTCTTTTTTTTCTGACAAGGAATTTTTAGGTGGTAGCCACAATATAGTGGCTGATACATCAGAGGTTAAAATAAGGTGGTTGGTAGGACTCTCAGTTACAGTTGAGAGGTCACCATCTGCAAGACCATCATCATTCAGCAGAAAAGGACTTAGGGGTGCTGGTTGACAGCCGGCTGGATATGAGCCAGCAGTGTGCCCAGGTGGCCAAGAAGGCCAATGGCATCTTGGCCTGCATCAAGAACCAATAGGCCAGCCAGAATAAGGAAGTGATTTTCCCCCTGTACTCGGCACTGGTGAGGCTGCACCTCGAGTGCTGTGTTCAGTTCTGGGCCCCTCACTTCAAAAAAGACATTGAAGTGCTGGAGAGTGTCCAGAGAAGGGAAACTGAGCTGGTGGAGGGACTAGAAAATATGTCTTATGGGGAAAGACTGAGGAAGCTGGGGTTGTTCATTCTGGAGACGAGGAGGCTTAGCGGGAGCCTCATTGCTCTCTACAACTCCCTGAAAGGAGGTTGTAGTGAGACGGGGGTCGGTCTCTTCTGCCATGCTCATAGTGAAAAGACAAGAGGAAATGGCTTTAAATTGCAGCAGGGGAGATTCAGACTGGACATTAGGAAAAACTTCTTTGCTGTAAGGGTGATTAGATATTGGAATAGGTTTCCCAGGGAGGTGGTGGAGTCACCATTCTTGGAAGTGTTCATGATGCGTCTGGATGTGATGCTGGGTGATATGGTTTAGTGGTGATGTAGGTAGGCAGTTAGACTGGATGATTTTGAAGGTCTCTTCCAACCTTAACAATTCTATGATTCTCTGATCAGTAAATTAGTGAAATAACTCAAGAGAGGATAAATTTCCTTATAAGCATTGCCTAACACACATTTGTTCTGCATGAAGAATTACTAGCAGTATTATTGGATTTCAGTAGTTTCAGCAGTTTAGACCTTAAGTAACACAGCCAGCTTCTCTACATTTAGTTGAATCTCTATGGACCCGCAGAAATAAATGGTCAAATACAACCATACTCCCAAAAATTGGGGGTGAAGACCCTACAGTTCAGAAGCACTTGTTTTTCTAGTGTTCAAACATCACCTGTCCTAGGCACAATTGTACCCACTTATATCTGAGCTGAGTCTATCCTGAGCAAACGTCCCTAGTTCTCTGAAACTGTGAGAGTACAGAGACATTAAATCCAGGAGGTACCATTGAAGTATCTAGTCTTTCCCTGTGGTCCACAAAAGTCATATAGCAAAAATTTTAGTACAAAAGACCAGAACTTCCAAACTACATGCACAGAAAGACGTTACAAATAATCCAGGCCACTGTCAAATATCCTGGACTATTGTCCTCAATAACTGAGAGACAACAGACAGTAGTATTTCACTTCTTTACTACATTTTGTTCTGTTGTAGCCTTTATATTCTGGATTCTACTGTGCCATGAAGTAGAGAACGATATCGGAGGGGCAAGTAAAGCAAGAATTACTTACGTCACTCAGCATGGCTGAGGGAATAACTAGGTATAAGGTTTATATTTCCAAAAATTCTGAGTTTACCTGGAGGCATCAACTTGAGCAACTAAAAGTCTTCAGAGTTACAGCACCCAATAATAATTCCCTAGGCAGTATTGTGTCAACTAAGAATTCCTGAAACACATTCAGCTGTTATCTGTATGCCTTCCTTTTCTGAGAAAACTGAAGGGCAGTCAATATAGGGACAGATTAATATGAAACAAAATCGTAAAATCATTATCTTGGCTCTAAACCCAAACAAACATGCTGTCATTTTGGAAGTATCTTCCAGTCATGCGTTATTCCAAATGACTTTTTCATTAAAAAAAATAAAGTTTTATTGCCTTTATGCAATACATTTCTAGTCCCTTATCTTAACAGCTCTAATAGTGCCAGCATAGAAATGTATTTGATGTCATATGTCAAAGAAAAGTGTGAAGCACCAATGTGTTGTGCACATATGATATGCACAGAAGCTGCTGTGGTGTATTATTAGCATAATTTTGTGACATAGGTTGAACAATGAAGCAATTACAGCAACCGTCATGCATTTCACAAGCACCACTTCTGAAAACATTTTGTGTACACAGTCATGCTGTTTGGAAAAGAACTTACTTTCAGGAGATGTAAGAGCTGATTGATTTAAGTCTCTACTGAGAGTATTTTAACCAAGCATGTTTTATTACAGCTTACTGCAATTTAGTTTGCATTTATGAACATGCAGTGTTGAACATTCCTTTATAGACAATGGTGATGTCTTTTTCTGACATGACTATTACAATACTCTGACTTTATTAACATGTAAACATTTTTCCATTAAATTTTTTGGATCATGTTCAATTCTGATGAAACCTCAATGGTTTAACTAAACAAGGAGATGAAACAGTTTTCTGTAGTCTAGTGTGATATTAGACCGCAACTAAATAAAAAACTTTGAAAATAGGATGTTTTCTACTGCTAATTTAAAGGTGACAAATCATGCTATTTGTAAAATATAATTTGAATTTAAAGTTATCTTAATTATTAAATTCACTTAAAGTTAATTATACTTTAAATCCACTTAATACTCTGTAATAAATGTTATACTTGTAATGGATAGGTTCAGTCCATTAATACAATAACTTTTATGTGTGAGATGAGGTCAATTTGAAATAAAGTTAATCTATGAGTGGAACAAGTATTGAATTCCAATAGTCTAATAACTCAGACACAATACACACTTGCCAAAGGCACCTTCATCACTATTCACCATATCATTCTACAGCATATATACTGAATTGGAGAGTCTTTATTCAATTACTATGGCTCCCTACCACTGGCCTTGGCTTTCTATACAGTAAGAACTGTACCACATCAAGTGGTATTTTAACATGAAAACCAGAAGACAAAAATCAAAATGTCGAACCAGAAAAGTTCATTTTGGAAACAGTTATTTTAGTTTCAAAATATTCCAATGAAAAATGACAGCCAGTTCTGGGCCTCTGTATGATTTAAGTCAACACCTTCAAGTGCAGCTTGTGTTTTCTAATAGTTTTCCAGAGCACAGTGGACCTGCTGTTGCAATATACATAAGCAAAGACATTTTTAGGCTATTTCTTATACAGGAATTAATACTTGCTTTTTTCTTGGCAAATTTCCAGACTCCTTGGGAAAACACTAAAAGGATTCAATGCATCACTCTTGACAACTCATCAGTTCTTTCAAAACTTGCTCCATTGCAGAGTTTAATAAATATTTCACGTTTACAAATTAACATTTTTACTACCTAGCTTTCCTCCAGAGTTAGCAATCAGGCATTTCACCTGCTTTTATAGCCAGTATTGTATATAGCATTGTGCATTAGAAACCTTATTTAAATATTACAGTTGCAAAGTCAAACAGAATTAAGGCTACCATTTTGATTTCATTCAGTTTCTTACTGCAAGTGTGTTATAATCATCTAACAAAAAATAAAATGAGAGTCCATGACTTGGCCAAGAAGATACCTCCATAATATAGGATTTCTCTTCTTTATTTTCAACACTAAATAACATAATTTCTTATCTTGAAACCTTATGACTCAATCACACTGACCCCTTGCTCATCTTCAGTCCCGTCTTTGAACAAAGGTATATTCCCCAAGGCTCCCAGAAGACATTCTTTTCCTACTTGAATATTTCAACCCAAAGCCCTTAGTTGGATTTTAGTTAAGCTCTTATTTCACAGAACAAAAGGAAACATTACATTCATTCAGAACAAATTGGTAGCACAGGATGATTCATTGTATGAAACTCCATTGTACATTTTTATCCTAAATCCAGAAGTTAAGTTATCAAAGAACTACTCCAAACTTTAGAAAGTGTTGAGTCACTATTTTTATCTTATGATTTTAAATATACATTTCTCCTAACAATGCTGTATTGATCAGGTGTAAGTATTTGGGCAGGAGGGAAGGTACTTTGTACTTCTGCAGCTGAAGCTCATCCTCCACTCATTAACATGCACACCTAAATATTTATTTTGCTAGTACAAGCATGACTCTTGTTTCTTACTGATTAGCATACTCATCAGACTTGTACATCAGTCATTTCTGAATCTGCTGTTTAAAACAGTTAAAACTAACAATTATTTTCTTCTTTCAAATGCTAATATATTTAATGGTACAGACTATATAAATGCTTATTATATGCACATAAAGTACTGACCAATTTCCTCCTAGTTATTCTTTTTTATTTTCCACTCCTCTTCCCTTTTGATCTTACTCATAGGTAAGAGCATTAGATAGCATGCATAATGCAAGATATTTACACTTCAGAAATTGAAGGTTTATATCACAAATCTTGATTCCCATACAAGTACAAAGGAGAGGAAATTAAGACTCATTTTGAGTTCTTCTCCCTTATATATATATAGCCAGTAATAAAGCTTGGTTAACAAAACACAACTATTATTAGGGCATTGGACAACCACAAACTATCCCAAACTGATCTCGTTCAAACATTATAGAGCCACATGACCACAATTCTCCAAGAAGCAGCCAAATCTTGTTTTGAGGTACTTCTTTTGTTGTTCTTATTTCCTTATTAAAAATGAAGCTATTATAAATGTTTCCATGACAGCAAACACCTGAATACTAGGAAGAGAAGCAAATTACAGAGAACAATGTTCTACCTGTACTGTTCATCATTGGGGTTTCTGCCACTTTTTTGACTTTTTTTTTTCTCCATTCCTACAGTCCTTAAAATGCCAACAACAGATGCTTTTTCTGTCTATGCCAGAATCAACTGCTGTATCTTAGATAGAAAGTATTACCTGGACAGCAAATATAGAGCTAGGTCATGTTTCTCCAAAATTTAGTTTAAATCTGATTCTTTATGATAGGTTATCAGCTGTTCTCTTTTTTATTTGATGTGTTTATGCTGTGTACATTTAATACAGACTGTTAGCACTGATATATTATAGACAATTTTTATTACTGAAGAATATTGCTGTAAAAATCAATAAATAAGTAGTCACAAGCTTTAGTTACATGTGAAACACTCTTAAAAAATAATAAAAAAACCCTCTTCATTTCACCCCTGTTACTCAAACACACATACTTTCTGTGGGCATTTTGAGGTCTGTTTCTGAATTGCAATATTCTTACTATAGTAAATGGTAAAGGGTGATCTCTACAAAGTCCTAGAGATTGTGTGCATATTGGTGTTAAAATATCTCATTGATCTTTAAGTTACATTTATTAAATCATGCAACTATTTTAACGACTGAGACCATTTCTAGAGAGCTTTTAAAATGCAAATATAACTACATAGCTGAAACTGTAGTCTGCATGTAGCAATATTTTATATATACATTAGATAGGCAAATATTAGGGTAGATTTTCTGTTCGTATCTCAGCTAGACATCAAAGTTGGTTTATGAGAAAAAGAGGTGCTTGCAGGGCATAGTTATAAACTACCAACACCAGATAGTATTTACCTTAGAGATCTAAAAGAATTAAACAATAATATGACTGAAATAACAGCAATCACATGTAATCTGTTACCTACAACAGCCTTGGTACTTGAGGACTTACAATGGCAAACGTAATGCATTTTTAAAACAAACCTCTGTGATGATCTGAGAATGTAAACCCTGTAATCGTGATTTCTCCCCAGCCCAGGGAAACTATAAAGCAGAATAGAATAAGTGGATAGCTGGATAAGAAAACATCTATATGAGATGAGTCAATGGGTCTTTTTTAAACGGAATTCTCATCTTACAAGCTTGATAGAGGTCTCTTCAAAGAGCACATACATAAAGCTGGTTTCCCAAAAGCTGTTCACCAAGTCCCTCACCGAAGGATTTTGAAAAAAACAGCAGTAACAGAATAATAATGGCAGCTGTGTCTAGTGGGTTTGGTTGCTGGCAGAGTTTGAGCCATGGCCTCTCCCTCTCACTGTGCATGGCTTCCCCACGCAGCTACAGCACCTGCTGGGGATAGTGCCCAAGGCATGGCATAGGCCACAGCCCAGTTGGAGCTCCAGATGGAAGTGGCCACTGCCCTAGCCTGGGATGATACAGAGGGCCTGGGAATTCTTCTTGGGTCTGAGGGTCAGCAGTGTCCTCTCTGAATAGAATTGCATGCCAGTTGAGATGCTAAACTGCCCAGTGAAGAGATGATCAGGCCATGCACAATGAAGAAAACTAATGAGAAGGTTTACAAGGTTCTTGCAGAAAGTTTGCAGAGGCAAGGCCCCAAGCCACACAAATTAAGCAAACAAGCAAAGAAGGAAAGATGGAAAGAAAGGCAGACAGCTGGAGACCTTGGCCACACAGGTAGTGAAAGGCAGCTGTCAAGGTGGGGAAGGCTGGAAACTTGTGACTTCTGGTAACAGAAGGAAGGCTCCTGCTCCACCTACAAATCTGCAACTATAGAATATGCTGAGTGTTCTGACCACTGGTAAGGACAAACAAGACCTGTCAGGGAACGCATCAGAGACCACCGACATGAGTGACAGAGCACTGGAACAGGCTGCCAGAGAGGTTGTGGAGTCTCCTTCACTGGAGACATTCAAAACCTGCCTGGATGCGTTCCTGTGTGATGTACTGTAGGTGACCCTGATCTGGCAGGGGGGTTGGACTAGATGATCCTTCGAGGTCCCTTCCAACCCCTAGAATTCTGTGATTCTGTGATTCTGTGACATTGACAAACCTCATGTCTGTGTGAAAGAGAAAAGGTGAGCAGTAGTTAAAGGATCCTTCCTCTTGCAGAGAGGACCAAGGTACCAATCTGCTGACCAGATCTCAAGTTTTGGGGAATTTGTTAGTTGGGGCCAAGATCTGTGAAGCCCCTTGCAGTCCCTCTTCAAGGCTTGTCAGCCTGTTGGACAGTTAACTCTTGCTTATCACAGTCACTGATCTGTTGCCAGGGGTAACCTGGTGCATATCAAGAGTGTCTACAGAGCTCTAGGGTGAAAGGATGTGGGTCCAAGTGGTATTCTCCTTAAACCTTCCTCCAGGTTCAAGGAAAGATGGGCTAATACAACTGGTCAGCACCTGGCTATGTGGTCAGTGTTGCAGGTAGGGCTTTGACTTTTGTGACTGTGGCATCTTCTTTGAGGCAGAAGGGTTACAGAGCAGGGCTGGGTTAGATCCGAAAGAATGAAACACCCAAAAGGGCAAAACACATCCTGGAGAGCATCAAACACAGAGTAACCAGCCCATCAAAAGAGGTGGTTATCTCATTGTATTCAGCATTGGTGCAGCCTCACCTTGAGTACTGTGTGCAGTTCTGGGCCCCACAACTTGAGGATGTGAAGGTCCTTGATTGAGTCCAGAGTAGGGCAACAATGGTAGTGAAGTGGCTGGAAGGAATGTCCTGTGTGGAGTGGCTAAAGACTTTGGTCTTGTCTGTCTGAGAGAAAAGGAGGCTGAGGAGCCACCTCAGTGGTCCTTACAGCTTTCTGAAGAGGGGAATTGGAGAGAGAGGTGCTGAGCTCTTCTGTTGGCAGGATCAAGTTTCATACATTTGAATTAGTGGCAGCAATATTTTACATATTCAAAAGCAAAATTGCCTTTATTGCTCCTTAAGCTTTTTGATCAAAAAGAGTTTTGAACCTTATTCTGCAGCCACCAAGGTTTCCCTTTTGGCGTCACTTCTCCATTTCTGTTTGTTTGTGTTTTGGTTTAGGGGCATTTTTTACAGTATGAAAGAAATTGTCATCAAGCTTTGTTAACGGAGCAGAACTTGTAGTTGCAATGATCCTGTTTCTTGTGGGCTTCTCTTTAAAATACCAACTGAATTGCTGAATGGTTACTTCACTGAACTGCTTATCTTAACATTTGGATTAATGCTCACTTCCTTTACTTCACAAATTAAATACACTGCTTTTCCTTATCATGCTCTGAAACAATGTAAGTGGCTTCAGAAGCCCCTTCTTACATATTGGATTTACAGTTGTATCTATAACATTCTTGGGCATTAGTTTCCATTTTCTTCACTCATCACTGCTTCCTTGCTGGTTCAGTGTGCAACAAAAAGTTTCCAGCACTCTTCATATTTTTTTTATTAGCTTAAGCTGCATATCCAAATTGAGTTAGCTTTCTATAGCTAGTAAGTCCCCATTAGTATCAGGTTATATGAGAAATTAAGGTCTCCCAATTCAGGATTCTTTTTTCCCACCTTTTTTTTCTACCAGTCATCAGTGGGTTAGGCAACTTAGTCTGATGGTTAGTTCCACATCATATATCAAGAACCTATAAGTAGACAAGATAACTCTGTCTATTTCCTCAGGGTAAGGTCCAACACTAAAAACTTGCTTCATGGACTACAAAACCCTCATTTCATTAGTTTTGGCTTCTATCAATATAACTTACTTCAAATGTGTTCTGTTCTTTTTCTCAAAAATTAGGGGGTTTGGCCAAGATCATCTTTTTGAGACTGAGGGTAATAAATTGCTGTAAATAGCACACCTTATCCATGTATTTGATCTGACTCGATTTCTCATCCTGAAACTGACCCTCATGTTGACCTTTGCCTCTAGAATCTGTTCTTGCAGTGATTTCTCAGTTCTGTAAATCTCTGCTAACAGATTTCTTGGTTGACAACGTTGCAGCTAGAGTGTTCTTAAGTGACTAGAATTTTATAACTGCTGCCTCAACAAAGATTTCATCTTTGACTGTAGATTATGTATTAGAACATTCCCAAACAAGCTTTGATTTTACTGATTGGAATAACTTCTCCCACAGGCTTCTTCTGTTCTTGTGCAAGAGATTACCGTTTCTAACTCACTGACAATCAAAGAGTGTGTACTGGTTGCTGAGGCATCCAAATTCACAGCCTGGCACATTCATTTCTTAAGTCATTGATTTTACTTTAAGTAAATGTAGCAGACCACAAACTAGGAGTAGCTGGCACGTACTTGTTTCTAGCAACTCTGGTTTAATTTGAACAACTTCTGGAGAAAGATACAGCAGAAGAGATGGGGGAAATGACTTTTTAAATGGTGTGAAGAACAAGAGTTTGTCTGGAGTTATTGCCTTCTCTTGGAAAATATCCAGAATTTGTTTTAATTCCTTTTGTGAGGCCTTCATCTAACTTTAAGGTTTATTTTAAATTTTCTGGGACATACATGAATCCTCAATCCTTCATTTTCTATTTTGTTTTGGATCAGCAACATAAAACCTTGTGCATTTTCTCCATGGAGACGGAATTCTACAGTTATCATAAATACTACTTTTTTTTACATGAACTTCAGGGTTGTGTGGGATCAAACAGTCCCTATGCAAATATGTTTATTTACAAAGAACACAGTTCCCTGGACACAACAGAACTCAAAGGAGATGCTTATCTATATTTAGTATCAAATGTCTTTCAGGCAACACTTGTTCTGAAATCTTGCTTCCCTAGCCTTCTCTGTATTGCAGTCTTATTACCTTTCCTCTCCTTTTCTTGAGTCCTTTTCTGGGAAATATTGAGCTCCACAAAAAAATGGTCAAAGAATTTTTTTTCCATTAGTGCCAGTATATGCCTTTATTTTGGGAGGTGACACTTTCCTGGATTTGAAGAAAAGGCTTCTATTATTTCAGGCAACAAGTTTTATTGAAAGCCTGCTGACAGCTTCTGTCCAATCAGGAAAAATGTTTCTATTCAGCCTCAGTGAGGCTGAATCTGGCCCATAATAGGTCCAGTAGTCATGGAATCATATTGATTTCTAAGTCAGTTTACATTATGGCATTGCAGATGTTAAACAAATCAAGTTTTATCCACCATCAAATTTCTACCTTTCTTCTGACACATCTAGTATTAACAATGCTTATGACTTTATGCCAGAATCGTAAAAACTCCAGTGAATGGAAACTTGAAAATAGTCTTGTTCTTGTATAGCTAAGGAACTTACTCCCTCTTCAATTATGTATTTAAAAGAAAGGATAAGAAAACTTATGAGGAATCCCTATAGCTTTTCTCTAGACGTGGTTAGGTCTTAGTCTTAAAAGGTGATCACTCTGGCAGATTCCATTTTTTTGGTGGTTGATTTTCTGTTACTGAAGGTTGTAATATCTTATTAAAATTCTCTTTGGGTGTACAGACATGTTTCAAGGAGCTTATTTCTTCACACTAATGTCTAGTTGCCTGATTATCAGTTCATTTATGCTTTCCAAAGAATCATTTTTTTTTAAGACAGTGTAATTTTTGTGCAAGCCTGACTCTTATCTCATTTGCGTGCAAAGTGACAATTAATTCCTGATATATAGCCCCTAGTGTACAGCCCTTGTCAGTTACTGATCTTGGAGTCTGTAGGAAAATATACAAAAACTTATGTAAGGTTTGGGATTTTGGTTTGTTTGGGTTTTTTTTAATACAAATTAATGTTGGCACATAGGCTCGCATATTTTCTATCCCAAGAAAGATTTTATGAATTGCATTCACAACTACATTCCTTTGCATCTGATTCTGCTGTTATTTATTTTTTTAAATTTTCCAGAAGAATGTTGTTTTAAACAGAAAGTTCCTCTGTACACTTTTTAGATATTTGCTATAGGAATTAGCTGTCTAGTACAACCATTTGTTAGAGAACTACTTGAGTTAGCAAATTACTTTCAACCAGAAAATTACATTAAAAATATTTAAAAATATATAGGAAATTTTCCCCAACCACTTAATTACTCATTAACACAATTATTTAGAATGCAGCGTTCTATGGCTAATAGGATTTTTGCCTTTGACATCAGTGAAAACCTTTTTCAAAGAAATCTGGGATCTAGGAGAAAATCAGCTAACACAGCAGATGTCTTTAACTAGATTGTGTGACCAGTAAACTTTCATGCACTGGAGCAATGTGAAGTGCATAAACGCTGAGTATCATTTTTAACTGAGAAAGAATTCCCTTCAAAAAGATATAGAAAAAGATATCGAGGCAGGCAGGCAGCTAGAAACAACCTCAAGAAGCTTTAGCATAGCATGTAGGGTAAAAAAGAAGTATCAAGGGCATGCAGTGATAGGACAAGAGGTAATGGCTTTAAACTGGTACATGTTGCCCAGAGAGATTGTGGACACCCTCTCCCTGGAAGTGTTCAAGACCAGGATGGATGGGGCTTTAAGAAGGCTAGTCTAGTGGGAAGTGTCCCTGTCCATGGCAGGGCAGTAGGAACTAGATGATCTTTAAGGTGGTTTCCAACCCAAACCATTCAATGATTCTATGAAAATCACTAATATAAAAATGCCAGGATGGGAAAATAACTTGATCTGTCAAAACACTTGAAAGAACAAATTTATCTTTGAGCTCTATTACTTGAGGACATTAAAAACTTGAACTATATGCAGTCATAGTTGATATATTGAAGTGACACATACACATATATATGCACAGTCTGCATCTTACTAGGAAATTACTCATCTCTGTAGTCACGTGCACACAAAATAACATTAACTATTCCTTTCTTTTTTTCCTTACCTCTCTTGCACAGTTTCTCTTTTCAACCCTATTCCTCTCTTTGTTTCTTTCTTTTTCTCTGGGACATATATTTTCTTCCATTTTTTCCCAGTGTTTTTTCTTCTTGTCTGCCTTGCTTCATTAAATATTTACTAGCAATTGACTCATATTTCCCTTTTGTCCAATAGATCTTCGGTTGAGTCTTGCCACACTTTTTATCTACCTTTCAGTGTGTATTTTTCAATTCTATTCATCTTTTACACTTTTTCAGACACACTGTTGCCTTTTGTTTCTCCTCTGTTCATTTATTTAGTTATGACTATTTACCTTTCCATTTGTAATACTTATGTTTAGGTCAGACTCTTTCGGGAGGTGTGAAGTTCTCTTTGTGTAGCTTCATACAGCACACACATGTAAACATCACATGATAGTTTTAGGACAGGTTTCCCTGCAAAGCTTAAGTTACACTTTAATTCATATAAATATAACAGCAATAGGTGAGACTAGGCAGAAAAAAACCTGCTTCAGCGTATTTGGGAGTTGTAGTGAGGGGATATATTACTTTAATAAATGATCTATTGTGTTCAGTTTCAAGCTCGTTTTGAAACATGCCCCATTATCATTCTGTTGGTACTCTGTCCAACATAGCACTTTTTGTTGCTCTCAAAGACAGTCAATAAGAACTACTGCAGCATTCCATAGATCTTCTCTGTCTTTTGTTTTCTGCATAGATATGAATTTGTTAAACAACCTGAATTGTTGACGACTTACACAGCAGTTCAGCTAATGGTCCATGCTTTAATGCATCTTATCAACTGCAAACATCTCCCTAAAAATGGCTGTGCTTTCATGACTGTCAAGCTCTAGGGAAATGTGAAGTTAGATGTCATTCTGATGATCAGATTTAAAACATGGACTGAAAGATAAAAGATTCCTGGCTCTAAGCAGCAATTCCATGTAAATAATTTATAGTCCAAAAATAATGTGCTATTCAACACTCAGAGGAAGGAGTCTTCTTTCTGTGTCTGTTTTATAACTGTTCCTTTAGAATGATTCCAATTACTATTCAAAAATCACCAACTTCCTATCTATAAACAAGTTGCTTATTAATATTACATAAGCTGTCCTCCTTTCTTCTGATGAGGTAGAGCACAACATGTTGTAAACAATATTGATGGGAAAATAAATGGTCTGGAACTGTAGTGAAGCCATTTGCCATTCATGAAGTAACTTACTAATCATAGTTGTATGCTTATGAAATTGTCACTATGGTACAATTAGAGAAAACTCTAATGTTAAGGTTTTATAAGGGCACTGAGATAAAAAAGGAATAGTAATAAATGACCTAGAACTGAATTATTTTCATACAGCTTCATAGAATAAAGTGTTCATTTTGAGTTGCACATTCACTTATAAGACATATTTTAGTTGATTGGAAAGTTCAACAGAGTAATATGGCTTTATGACAAGAAAATGCAAAGCTTACGAAAACTGGTTGCAAATACCCTATCTACTGTCCATAGCTATCAATAAATAACAAAAGGGAACCTCTCCATCAGCGTGTCTTTCAGGAAACAAGGGAACTATTCAAACAGGACAAATTTAAAGCAGTTAACAATACCATAGCTCAGTGGACAAAAGATAAGTAAAGACTGCCTTCCATGATGATTGCACAAGAAATTTTTTAAAAGAAGGAAAAAACCCAAAATACCCTACATCAATCTGTCTAAAGCATGTAAAAATCAAACACAATAGTAATAACTGTAATGTAGTGATGTACCAAATGCAACTTCATAACTACATGCTGATTATCTTGACAAGTTCAGCTGTTTAATATCATGCCTGACTGCTCCTTTATGGCTGATGGTTTTCTTTTGTTCAATATGACAAGCCTAAATGTATTTGAACCCAAGTGAATTAGAATTCTGATTCATTTACTTTGGTTAAAATCCCTTATGCACAAATCAAATGTGTGGGTTTGTTTCTGCTAATTCACTGGTAGAAACACATGACTATCTAAGAATACATTTCATTGTTGCATATTCCATAATTCTTCTGCACAGGCTTACAAGAAGAGCCAAGAAACTCAGATACTGTTCTTTGCAGGAGTGACAAGAGCCATTTTATAACCAAATCCTGTGTTTTACAATAAATATATTTACCAAGACTTTACTGGCTCTTAACATAAATTCAAATCTAGTTTACAGACAGTAAATGTAATATAACATTGATAATAGAAACTAGTATATTATTATCATTAGAATAAAGTTGCCTAAAGGACACAAGTTTTACAAACAAATGAACAGTTTATTCTGAGGCAGCACTGGTAAACCATACTAGGATCTAGTATTTTAAATACCAAAGTTAACCATAACAACTTTGGGATAGGAAGGAAAACATACACTATGGCATTTCCTCTACTTAGTAAAATATATCTCAGTGACTGTTTAATTTCTCTTAGGAGAATCTCTGCTACAGTTCTGTCTTTCAAAATAATCCCAGAATGAAAATAAATTTTATACAGTATATCTATATTTTTGGGGGGTTAAAACATTTCCACAATAGGCAGACACATAAATAGGAAAACAACATTGTTCTCTAAAGCAGCTCTGATTTTTACCCAGTTTTTCTTACATAGGTGACATACATACTTATCACTGTATAATGTCATCGTATCATTTTCTATATTTCCTCTACATATTGCAAAATGTTGAAAAAAAATGTAGTAGGAGATATAAAACAGTCATAATAAACAAGAAACTGTGAAAGACAAAAGAACTAGAGATATAAAAAAATCTACAACACAGACCTTGTGCAACATAAATAAGAAAAAGTATTCTTTCTTGAGTGGGAATTAGTATAAAGTTTTCAAACCTACATAAATATTTGTGTTAAGCCAGTAGACTACTAAGCAAAAACCCCAGATGCACAAATACTATTATATTGAATACATAATAGACTAGAATGTTGGATGTGTCTATTTAAAAACAGAAAACTTGGGTTTAGCATGCTGGAAAGAAGTCCACTGCCTCAGATAAAAGTAAATGTGTTTGTTAGCTGAAAGCTGTTAGCTGATTTGTAAGCTGATTCAGACACACATACACACCAGTCTTTAATGCTCCTTTTTTAAAAAAGAGTGCCTTAAGGTAACTGCTTCCTCAGGGAAAAGATATTTATTCCATAAACATACTACATACATTCTTCTAAAATTCTGGCCAAATTTTACTCTGAGTAGGGGTCTCCTTTTAATTGTTTCATGAAGGCTAGGTGCCCCAAAATACTTCCTCTTCTACTGGTACCACATATTATTTCTGGAAGCATGTGGAAAACATAATTTCTTGGGTGTTTTCTGCTGGTGTTTTTGTTTGTTTGTTTTTCTAAGGATCATTTTTATTAATGAATTCAATTTGAGTTTTTAAATAGTTTTCCTTCTGGAGATCTGTAATGTACAAAGTCCATTTTAGAAATGAGTTGCAGAAAGTTAAAGGGTTACTGAAAAAAAAAAACATTCTCATGAAAGAAAAAATTCTCAGAGAAATTTTGCAGTGAATCTTTTGGAGATATTTTCTCTTTAAAGCATAGAAAATGTTTGGAAAATCTGTACTAACCCACTATGTGAGAGACTGTATTGTTTACGTATACCTAAAATAATATGGAAGGGTACTGCATTATGCACCATCACTAGCCCTGCGTTTTTAAAATAACATTTTACTCATATGTTTGCATTTCAAAAAAGATTATAAATTCTACCATCTGACAATGGCTGTTGGAACATCTCCCTTATGAGGAGAGGCTGAGGGAGCTGGGTCTCTTTAGCTTGGAGAAAAGGAGACTGAGGGGTGACCTCATCCATGTTTACAAATATGTAAAGGGTGAGTGTCAGGATGAGGGAGCCAAGCTTTTTACAGTGATGACTAATGATAGGACAAGGGGCAATGATTTTAAACTGGAGCATAGGAGGTTCCATGTAAATATCAGGAAAAACTTTTTCACTGTGAGAGTGACAGAGCACTGGAACAGGCTGCCCAGGGAGGTTGTGGAGTCTCCTTCACTGGAGACATTCAAAACCCGCCTGGATGCGTTCCTGTGTGATGTACTCTAGATGACCCTGCTCTGGCAGGGGGGGTGGACTAGATGATCTTTCATGGTCCCTTCCAACCCCTTAGATTCTGTGATTCTGTGATTCTGAGCTGTCTGGAGTTTGGAAATCAGACATGTTTTCAGTTGGTAGAAGCTAGTTTTGTTTACCTGAGCAGCAGTTTCTTAAAGTGTTTTAAAAACCTAAAAGCTATAGTCTTGCTCATCAATTTTATTCAGGAGTGCAGCTAGGTGACAGAATAATTACTGCAACATGGGATTAAATTGTACTCTTGTATAGAAAAGGAACATCTAATGAATATTTCTGTCACTTCCTCCTTTAACACCACAAAGAGCTGTGTCATCATATCATGTATGTTTGTTCCTATATTACAACTTTGTTTCTCCCCTACATGGTTTCTATATCTCATAAGCTATATAAAGTAATTTGGATACGTAAGGCAGCACCTTATGTATAATGCCGTTATTGTTCATAGAATTAATCTATAGTTGAACGTAAGATGATGACACTGAAAAATAAAAATGTTTTATTTTCAATTATAATTATAACCGAGAATACAAAATTAAAGTGAAAATTAAAATCTTAAGAGGAAAAAGCAAACAAATATTCTTTCATACATAACTTCATTTCACTAGCCAATAAATAAGGAATTAACTTTGCTTCTATTTGCACAAAGCTCTGATCATGCAAATACTCCTAGTACAGGTCAAAAAATTCTTAAGATACTTATCAGTTTGTGCTGGGCAGACTCCTGCTGATTTTAAAGAAAATTTTATTGACTGAGAATTAAGTAAGGCCTTCACATTTCATCTTTACAGATAAAGGCTGGTATAGAAGCAGGTGTACAGGATATGAATCATAGTAATAATACCATAATTTCTGTGATTTACTGCTTTAAAATGATAGAAACATAAATCATTGTTATCTAAAAATAAGGAAAAAAGCTTTTATGATGTAGTTAGGGATGCAAGTATATATACTTATATGGATACATATATATATGTACACATAGATACATATGTATAAAAAAATACATAGTACTGTTAAAGAAAAAAGTGTGAGGAGTTTAAGTTTGAAACTACAGGATTGTTCTCTAGCCTTAAAGCTGGTCCTGGTTTGTAGATATGCTCTGACGTAATTTGGTTTAAAAATATGTGCATTCCTAAGGAAACTATACTCTCTTTATTCCCACCCACCAAATGTTTCCATGTAAAAGGTAGCAAACCTTACCTATTAAGAACCCATTTGTCACACTCCCTCTTTTTCAGTCATTGCAGATAAACCCACAGGGCAGTTCAAGGATAGTGGGTCCTGAGTACTAGACAGCAGCTATTTTCTTTTAAGAGCCCTAAGATTTCATCAGAGTCAACACAGGAGAAACACAATCCAGTTCCTTTCTAAGGAGAAATGACAACAGTAATAACTATACTTTCATTGTATGCTTTTTGCTCACTTTGGTGCAGAGAAAGGAAAATAAGAAAAAGCCTCAGAGTCCATACAATTGCACAAAGTGATTTCTGCAGCTTTGGCAAGGCCATACATTTCTGAATTCGAGTTAAAAAAAGCTATTAACAATCAGCTACAAAAGAATTAGTACTGTCATTAAATGAAATGGCTTCTAAACATTTTATTTTATAACTGGTCAAAGGATACTAAATTTCAATTTTTCAGGCTTTTTCATGTGAGTCCTTGTGAAAATCTCATTGACTGCATGAACATACAAAAAGCAGAAACCATTAGCGAATTCTATGCTGTTCTCTGCTTGAGACCCAAGAAAGTTAGCACACTCTTAAAACATCCTACACATTCTTTTTATTTGGTTTGAGAGGTAACAAGATAAATAAAATTTGTGTCTTCTTTCTCAAAAACATCTGCATTTCCTCACTTGAGAATTTACAACCTTTAATCAAATCACATTAAAAATCTTACAGTTTCCATTATTTTAAGTTTTTAATTTTAAAACATGTACTGAAATCACTATCCAGAGACACCAGGATTTTTATTTATTTTTTTTAAATGTGTAGGATATGTTAATTGTGCTTTCTTTTCATAGCACACTGCAGGAAAACTAATTTTCGATGCTTGACTGTATTTCTTGTTCCTCAAACTAGAAAGGCCTAAGAACACAACAGATACTTTTACATCCCAGGGAGCAGAATTTCATTTGATTTTAAACTGGCATTTGTGGCCATTTGTAAGCTGTATGACTAAAGACCTTAAGTGCTCACAGTAGGCAGAGAGAAAATCTATACGCATTCCCTGAAATAGCTGATTATCTCTCCCTAAAAATAAATTGTTAACACTATATAATACAGAAAATAGCTTTCTTAAATAGTAACATGTAATGAGGCCAGTGTAGTCTAGAGTATTTTGACTTTAAGTGCAATCTAGTCCTATGAGGACAGTAATTATCTATTTGTATTTGGTGGAATAGGAGAAACTAGTCTATAACACCTTGTCTAAGCCCAACAGAAAGACAACCTGAGGCTTGCAATGAGAAACTTCCCCTCACATTCTCCTCTGGGATGCCTGTCCACATATACCTTTATATGAGGCTAAATAATCTGCTTTTCCTAATATTGTGGAAAGAAATTCTCTCCAAACACTGCAAGTAAATCTAGCAGTGAGATAGTACAAAATATCATGGGTTTTATTTTTAATTTTTAGCTTTTTTCCTTTTAAAGAAGCATAATAAATTAGTAAAATATATTCATGCTAAAAATAATAAGGTTGCAGATTATGAAGTTTAAATGATACACAAATTTTTACTGAATATAGCATCCTATTTTTTCACAAAATCATAACAGGTCATGCATGTCAGATCATGTAATATGCTATGTCACATGTATGCATTAATTTAGGACACAGACATCTGCAGTATAGTGACTCACTTGAGAAATGCTCTAAAACACTGTGTTCAAACTCACTGGAGACACAAACAGAGATATCTCTAAAACTGACATCTTCGTCACCTCAAATTGAATTCTTGTCTTATTAATGAATTTTATTGCTGTTGAGCTATCTAATTATTTTACTTTCCTTCTGACATTTTCAGTGGAGAAAATACCGATGGCTAGAAGGGAATCATAGAACCATAGAATGGTTTGAGTTGGAAGATCATCTTAAAGATCATCTAGTTCCAACACCCTTGCATTGAGCAGGGTCACCTTCCACTACAACAGGTTGCTCAAAACCCCATCCAGCCTGGCCTTGAACACTTCCAATGAGGAAGCAGCCAAAACTTCTCTGGGCAACCTGTGCCAGTGTCTCACCACACTCACAGTAAAGAATTTCTTCCTGATATCTAACCTAAACTTACCTTCTTTCAGTTTTAAACCATTATGCCTCACCCTATCGCTACAGGTAAATGTCTTTCCCTGTCTCTCTTATAAGTATCCCTTTAAGGACTGAAAGGCCACAATAAGGTCTTTCCTGGAGCCTTCTTTTCTTCAGGCTAAACACCTGCAACTCCCTCAGCCTTTTCTCATAGAAGAGGTGTTCTAGCCATGACAAGATAGGAAAACAAAAGACAAATCTGTTTTCATGATTAATGGCATAGATCTGTGGATTTTTTTACAGTGTGACTAGATACTTAAGCATAAAACAGTCAGAATCTAGAATTTAGATTAAACCTGGGCAGAATATGAAGCTTGTCCTCAGGAAGTTCTGGTATTTTGCTGTCTTTTTTGTTATCAACTGTGGAAAAAAAATAAATAGGACTTCCACAAACAAAAATGCAATCTTATAATTTTCAACTTGCGTATGGGTAACTTCTGAATATTTTGTTTCATTTGATTGTTTCAGTTAACTTTAAATATTTTTTTGGCACATTTGTTCCATTTAAGCTCAGATCAATAGCTATGAAGTCTCCTCTGGTGCTCAAGTATTCCAGACTATATTGTCGCAAGTTGGATACAAAAGTATTACAGAAGTTGAAAGTATTACAGTGTTGAATACCTTGCTAAAGTTGAGGTAAATGACATCCACTTCTCTCCCTGAAAATCTGAAAATGCAGTTATTTTATCACAGAGGAAATCAGGTTGGTCAGGCATGATTTACTCCTGGTAAGACAACTTCATGATTTTCCCAGGGAACAAAGTGAAGTTGATGAGCCTGTAGTTCTTGGATTTACTTTTTGGTTTTTATTTTTTCCAGTCACTGGGTACCTGTCTAAATACCCATGACATTCCAAAGATGATAGATTGCAAGGACATCAGCTAACTTTCTCAACACTCTTGGTCGCAGCCTATAGGGTCCCAAGAATGTGTATGGGTAAATTTCTCCTTTGCAACTGTCCCTGTTTCCACCTCTGATATGCTGCCTTTCTGCACTGGATCCCTCATGAGTTCCCAGTTTATCCAAGACAGTCTTCTGATGCGTCTAGTTGTTTTCCTGTGTATCGTGATGAACGGTATTCATACTAGAAAGATCCTGTTCTTAAAAACTTGTTATCTTCACTGACCTCCTTTGCCTTTGAGAGCTGCCTCCCATGGGAACCCACTTAACAGTTTCCCAAATAAACAAATGTCTGTTCAAATAAAGTTCAAGGTTTGTACTCTGTTGCTACCCTTCCTTACTCCATTCAGGATTCTGAACTCCATGATTTCCTGATAACTGCAACCAAAGCTATCACTGACTGCCATATCCCTGGGAAGCTCTTGTTACTGAATATCAGTTCCAGCTGTGAGTCATCCCCTACCTGGTCCATTTGGTACCTGTACCAAGAAGCTATCCCTAACAATCTCTGGAATTCTTAATTGCATTTTGTTGTGTTGCCCTTCCAGCAGCTGGGAGTTTAAACTCTCCTGAAAGAGACAGGGTCTGTGATACAGAGACTTTCTCTAGTTATTTATAGGAGATTTTGTTGGCTTCCTGACTCTGATCAGGTGATCCGGAACAATTTCCCACCCTAGTGTCATACTCACTGACCTCTCTTCTAATTCCAGGTTACCACAAGGTCTCAACTAGCCTGTTGCCTACTGTATACAAGAGCTACACACCTTCAAGATGCTCCTTAACAGCAAGGGCAACCTCTCCTCTGTTTGTTTCCTGCCTGCCCTTCTTCAAGAGCCTGTATCAATGCATCACAGCACTCAAGTTATGGAAGCAGTCCCACCACATCTCAGTTATTGCAACATCAATAATGTCACAATTCAGCATCTGCATGTGGAGCTTTAGTTCTTCCTGCTTGTTTCCAAGGATACATGCACCTGTGTATATTTCAGAAGGGCTTTCTTTTGCTCTGTTTTATTGTTCCTGGAGCATCTCTTGTTCTTGTCACCTTGCACCCTTTGCTCTCCACTACTGTCCACTGCTTCTACACTTCAATGAGTTGTAATTTCCCTCCACCAATGGGTGTAGTTTAAAGCTCTTTTCACTAGGTTTGTCAGCCTGCTGGCAAAGTTCCTTTTCCTCTGCTTTGCCAGGTGGGTCTTGTCTTTACTTCTCCATCCTCAAATCTGGACCACTTTTACTGTGGTCTTGTTAAAAAACAGAATGATAATATAGTATATGGGACAGAAAGAATTCTTGTGAAATCATTGATTATAAAGAAAACTCCTTCATGTACTGAAGAAAAAAAATACATTCACAAAACTAATAGTAATCCGGCTATTAAAGTAAATGAAACTGAAAAAAAATTTGACAAAGTTGAAAATTACAAAACACTAAAAATTATACAGGGCCAACAAACAGGATTTTTCCAACTACAACAGTTTTTGATAAATCTCTAGCCCAAGTAAATTGGAACTTTTATTTTAGTAATGTATTGCATCTTAAAAATGAACTCAGTTTTTATTGATTTTGAAAGTAACACTTGCAAGTATGAAGGTAATAGCTTTTTGATTGATTCAGTCAGGATGAGTTAGGCTTTGTGAATAAAGGGGGAATTAATCAGTAAGGGTTGATTTAGGACCTCTTTCATAATATGGATTTCCATTTTTTTGGGTCATTGTGCTGTTGTTAAAGACCTGATGGACTGTTTGCACTGAGGTGAATGATTAAATGACTGTAACTGGGAATGACAGAAAAGTGAGGCCATCTCACAAGAATTAAAGCCTTCCTGAAATTAAATGCATCAAACTTACTCTAAGAAATTCTGTGGGCACCTATACAGTAAGCAAGCAGAAATCGAAACATTTTCAATTCCAGGTGAAAAAGCTCAAAAAAGAGACAGAAGTTTTTCAGAAATCAACATTCAGAAAGAGAAAGAATGGTTTAGGAGGAAATACATAAAGATATGTATTGAGGTGTTTGTGACAGGCATTTTAACAAGTGACACATTCCAGCTTCCATAGTACTGGTTTGACAAGTATCACCATATGAAGTTGTTCGAGTTACTTTTTTCCCCCAATGCAGATAAATGCTACCTTGGCAAGGTGTAAAATATTATTAGGCTTGCTAAGTGAAGCTGTGGTTGAAACAGACATTATTGGATACTGAGATGAATAAGTAGCCAAAGAGTTCTTTCTTTGTCTTCTCTGATTAAAAATGGTTATTCAGGAAAAGCTGAACTATAGGAAGTTTTGTGCCAAAGCAAATTCACTTTTATGCTGTTGGATTGGCACTATTATAGGACAGCAGCATGTATAAAATTCCTAATAATGTTGATTTCTTTTCCATTAGGGCGAAGACATGAGGCCCCTGTTATCTGCTACGTTTGAGCAGAGGACAATTCCACCATAGCTGTGTATCTTTAGCCACAGAAGCAGACAGATTGCATGGTAGATGTGTATCTACGGATATTTTTTTGTTTGCAAGAAGCATACAAAAAAAGAAGCAACTTGATAAGAAGATAACCTTTACAGAAACAGATATTAACTAGATTATTTTTATTCTTGTATACACTACTATGTATTTTATTGCATAAGTATCCATGAGACAACTAGTTTAAATGAAACAATATAACAATCATGAAATAGTTTTGTATCATAAGACTTTGTTAATAATAGAACATATTGTAATGATTCGTGAACTTGTGCCTTCCAAACTGAGTTTTCATCTGTTTCTTGGAGCTGACTTAACCGTTGATGAGGGTGTGTATGTTTTGTTTGCTTTTCCAGATTGCTCTCTAGTTACTACAAGTTTTATTTCCTGCATTCTATCACGGTAAGATAGTTGGGAGGAAGTCAATGTTGGCTGCTGCCTTCCTATCAGCTGGATATGTAACTGAACAGTGTAAAGAAACAAGATAGGTATACAGTCAGATTCATAAACAAGCACAAACTCTGGCATGAGACTTTTAGGGATGACTGATCGCTGTTTCCTCTGTTCCAAAGAGGGAAAAGTCATGAATAGCACTCTCATGAATGTACCATGAGAAAACTATAGGAAGAGAGAACCCTGTGTAGTTCTTCGCACTCTAAAAGAACATATTCCTGTAGACAATCATGTGTGCAAATTGTTCCTTTCTCCCTTGAACATGTTAGGTAATTGCTAAATTTATCGTCACTTGTATTTGGCACTGCAGCTGACCTATTTAGAAGATGTTCTGGATTAAAACAAGAGAATCATTTGCAGGTGCTTATAAAAGAAAAGAAAGAGAGAGTTTTCTTAAAAAACTTGAGTACATTTGGGTTTTTGCAAGATATCATTAAAGGCGGTATTAATTATTACAAAACGCTAAGATAAATAGTAGAACATTCTTTGGTTCTAAATGCACTGGAATACAGATGTATATCCAACAATAATATTATTGTAACTGTTTGCCCCAAAAAGACAATAACTATAAGAAGATCATGGTGTGCTTTATTCTAGTGTGTCACTGTATTTTGCAAATCCTGTTTCAGTCAACTAAGTCAGTTAGAAAAATATATGCATTACTAATGGCAATACAGAACTTATACAGAGCTTGTAGGTGATGCAGAGGTGTCAGTTAAGGGTTCAACAGGATCCCCAAGGGGATCTTCCAAACCTAGATCAAAGAGTACTGCTGGTAAACTCTCCAGTACACTGTTTGGACAGGCATCCTTTTTTCAACTTGTCGATATTGTCACCTCTGTTCCCCATGACTTTATGCTGTGCAGCACTTCGTAGAAATTAGGTTGTACTGGGAATGTCATGGTCTTATCCTTGCAGACTTCTCTGCAGTAATAACAGTATCTTGGTTAGCTTGGGTACCACCTCTGTGGTACCTTGCATTCACTATAGCATTGTTTCCTATTAACAACATATGCAAAATGAAACTTACTTTTCGGATGTTTTCATATGTATTATCAAAAATAATAAAAACAGTGTTTAAAATAATTGAAAAATGGCATGACAAGAAGCAAATTCCCTTCTTTTGCTGACGCAAATATAGATTTTATGAAAATTTGGGAGCATGAAGTATTGAATTAATGATTTTTCAGATTGAATACTTTCAAAGATCTTTTAATAGTAGCTTCACTGTCTTATTTATTTTCTACTGTTCATTTTAGCGAACGAAGAAAGGTTTTCACTTCCCTTTTATTTCAGATTTAGGGGACTTTATAAGAATAGCCTGCAAAATCTGTCATTTTAAGCCATGCTAATTTTACAAACTGGTATTCTAGAGAACTTCAGTGGACAAGAGATTTCTGAATGAAGTTCAACCATTTTTTATAAACAAAAAAAAATCAGCAGCACCTTGAAAAAATGTAAAAGAAAAACACTCAAAATTATTTTCGGCAAGAACAGTTAACATTCGTAACTGTTGATGCTTGATGTTGTTTAAATCTGTGTCTAAGGAATAATTGCTACTAAATCAAAGCAAAGATTACTACTAAATGTTTTTCATTATAGTATTCATAATAATATTGTAATTAACTTCCAACAGTTGAGAAATTCATTATTCGAAACAATTACTTCAGAATTGCCATTTCGATATCTTCTTTCTGTAAATGTAAATTAGTAATTAGTGGAGTTATACAGGCTTTTGAAAAAGATAATTGAAATCCAGATTTACGTTAAACATAATCCATTAAAAAATAAAATAATTATTGAAGGCCATAGCTAACGGAAATAGATACTGTAATCAATCCTTTTCATTGTTATTAAGTTTTATACTTAGTATAAAAGACAAACCTTTGATCAAGTCTGATGTGAATGAAAAAGACACAAGAGATAAATACTTAAACAACTCATACAAAGCCTGTTTGTACTTTTTTTTCCATCTCACAACTGCTTAACCAAACAATTAAATCTTGGAAAGCACATGGGGATTTTAACAGACTATTTTGTTTCTTAGATGATCATTTTATTTCTACGAAGAAAAAAAGAGGATTTCTATCTGATGCCTTTGGACAGTATTCAGCTAGGAAAAATTAGATATTGGCTTACCAAGACATGGCACAAAAGCAAGATGAATGTTTTTCTTTTCCATTTTGCAAAGTCTCACTTCACTTACAAGACTTCTACAAGAAACATGGCTCAAATTTCACCAGTCCTACAGTTTAAAATGTTCATGGCCATCAGGATAGCAAAATAAATTAAATGTTCAAAGAAAGATTTCATGAGATATTTCCAATTGCAACTCTTCCGTATGAGAAGATCAATAGAGGGAAAAGAGTTCCTTATGGTTCAATTCTACCTTTTTTTATGTATGTAATTGTGAAATTACATGTAGAAATATCAATAGAGTAGTAAATTATTAAATAAGTCTACACATCTATTCAAGAGTCATCAAATAGTCAATTGTAATAAGAACTTTTTATGTTTTAGAGTAGTATGTGGAGTATGAGGAATAATCTGAGCCTTTTATTTACTGATAGTAGGATTATTGATTCTGTCAAGGCAATAAACTTTGAAAAAAAATCAGTTTATCAACAGGATCTCAAAAGCATTCAATAGAATGTGAAAGATATTATAGTTATTTTTAAAATAGTATTGATTTTTTTTAAGTCCCAGCCATTTTATCTTCCTGGATTCCTGAAAAGTTCCTCAGAATAACATAATCATAATTTCTTGAGTTTCAAAAAAAAGAAATAAAGTAACATGAATGTTTTTTTCATTGTTAATACTCAAAAAGCAGATAAAAAAGTGTAATTTCTTATTTTCAGAAAGCAGGTTACCATGACCAACTTTAGAATAGAACAAAAGAGTTTAATATTTACGTATCGATTGGAAATACCTAAATATTTAAGTGAAGCAGAAATAACCAAAAATGTACATTTGCACTACCATCTCTTCCATGTAATAACATGAATTGCTAAAATTAAACATAGAATCAGAAAAACAATTAGGGAATGTTGGAAGTAATGCTCTAGTGCAACTGGCTTCATGAAATAATCAGTTTATACAAAGGTTCACATATCACACTGAAATATATTACTATATTAATAATAATACTATTTAAGTTTTTATAAAATAAGGTATAAAAGTAAAAAGAAGCAATAGCATATGAAATTTGTAGGAAAAAATAGTAATTTTTAATTTTATACAGTTTGTAATTCTAAAAAAAATTAAACTTGAAATAGCTTTGACAGAAACAATGAAGTTCCATCTTCCCTGAATGCATACGTCATTATAATTAAATATTATATAGATAATAACCAGAAAGAAGATGAATGCATGAGAAGAATCTGTTCCTTGATCTGGAGCTGTGCCAAAGATAAACCTTCTATGAATACAAATTTCTGGCAAATGTAGGTGGCTCAGACTCATCTTTTGATCAGTTACCAGACCCAGGTCTTAATCTTTCTCAGCTACCTCCAGCTGATGTGCTTCTGTCTCATAGAATTTCTTAATTCTCACTGGAAGGCTGCTTTTTATGCACAAGATAATATTTCACATTTTTATATTTCATTCTATTTCTATTATTGTGGCCCTTAAAACAGTTAGTTGTTTCTATATAATCTGTATTGTTTCTGTTTGCCAAATCATGTAATTTCCAAATTTGTAAAACACCATCTTTTAAAGCCAAGATAAATTAATATTGGCTGCAGTGTGAATCTCTGAGGAACTCTCCTAGCAATCTTCCTCCAGCCTAATAACTGCTCTTCAGAGGTTGGGTTTTTTTCCTTTTTTTTAAAAAAAAAAAAAAGGTAATTTCTTAACTAAAAACTCTACAATCCTTATCTTTCCAGCTAGGCAAAACCTAATTCATATAATATTTTAGTCACCATCTTACTAACACCCAGAAGTTGTTCTACAATACTTCTTCAAGCAAAGATTCTGCGATAGGGTGTTTCCTTGGAATATTAACAAGTTTTTATCTTGCTCTGTCACAACAGGCTCTCTATAAACTCATGTTGTCTCTTAGCATGTTTTCTGTTTTATCCTTTCCTTCCTATTTTCCCTAAATTGATTCATGTTGATGTGGTCCATCTTTTAGGTATATAGAAGCCTGAACTGAGGTTTAATATTTTTTGTTTGATCTTAGAATCATAGAATTATAGAACTTTTTGAGTTGGAAGGGACCTTCAAAATCATCCAGTTCCAACTCCCCTGCCATGGGAGACTAGGTTGCTCAAAGCCCCATCCAACCTGGCCTTGGACACTGCCAAGGAGGGAGCAGCCACAATCTCCCTGGACAACCTCAATTTTATTTCCATTACATCATTTCCATAATTCACTCCCCCCTAGGTTCCTTATTCAACATCAACTTTGATAGTGGAAATAGAGGTACCAAAACTTAGTTCTCTCTAACTGGCTTTTTATTAATCTTGCTGAAGATTTTTGATACTATTTGTTTCACTATTTTCTGCAAGTTTAAGTCGGCTTTATTTCTGGGAATTCCATATCATCCCTGCACTTTCTAACAGTCTTCCATCAGGTTCCTTGTTTCCATTAGGCTTTTGTAATTTTATTTATCCATTTTGATTTGGAACCCCACTTTGTTATATTGTTTTTTCCTCTTATTTCTTGACATTTAAATAAGAGAGAGTTTCTACAATTCAGATGCATTTTGTATTCAAAATCATTAACTTCTCAGCAGAGTTGTTTTCATTTCTCTATTTTTTTCAGTGTGCCCTTTGAAAAAGAAAAACATTAGCTACAGAGCTTTTGTGTATGAATGTCTTCTATCTTTTTCAGTAATATGTTAATTAAAATGTCAAAAAAGGTTTTTAAGGAGACTAAAGCACTTCAGTAACATGGGAAATGATCACCTAATGTCACTGCCACCAAAGCATGCAGGACTATATTTCAATTCTTTCTAGTAAAGAAAAGACCATTTTTGTGCCACCTTTTTAATTAATAGGGTTTACACTGTACAAAAACCTGAATGGAGTGACACAACTTCAACTTTGACTTTGCTTACCCTTTGTCCATAATGAAAGTATTCTTTCTTGAGAGACAGTTGACACATTCCACTCTAAATAAATACATTTCTGGATTGCTATTGTAAACTCTTGTTTTTATAATTATTATAATTTTATTATTATTTTAAAAAGTAATTTATAATTCAGTTATTCCATCAGTTCCATTTGGGACTTCTAGAATCCCAAGCTCTTTATAGAATGACTTTGGGGTTCATTCTTTCCCAGCTTTACAATCACCTAGAACTGAGGTTTTACATTTCTTGGGCAAGCACAGTAACAACTAACTTACTAGCAAAAGTTATCTAAACTGATTTCAGTCCTCTTCTTCATCTTCTTGGTAATTAATTCACTGCAATTCTTATCTCAGCAGTCCTAAGGTAACTGGGGTCCCATACAGCATAGCAGATCAGAACTGGGTAAAAGGAATACTCTTCAATACCTGCCTTTCCACCCAAAAACAGTTAAACAAAAGGAAAAGAGCACCGAGGAAAAGAATGAGGAAAAAAACAGGTTGGAACCCTTAAGACTAGTATTTCTGCTAAAGCTTTGTGTCATGAAAATATATACTGAGTTAATTAAGTACACTCAAATTACTCCCCAGAAATCAGGTCATCAGGTTTTTTAATGAAGTTTACGTGTCTAGGGAACTTTAAAAATAAGCTTTAGGAACCTGAAGGATTTTTGTGGTGCTGAAAAATAAGTGGTCAATCTGTTCTTGAAAGATAGCTGCTTAAGGTCCACAAAAACAGATGCAAACAGGACTTGGTAGTGCCAACAATGAATGAGATTCTGTCTTTGGCCAAACTTATGTAATAGATATCTCAGTTTGGACAGTGGTCATTCCAGGATGCCAAAACAGAATAATGAGACACTCTAGAGTATGATTCAAACCATCTCAAGTCTAAATTGCATCTAGAGGTGCCTTTTTCCCTTTGTTACAGAGAAAGTCTCAGCAGTCCATCTGAATGACGCAAGTTGGTTTGACTCCAAGCAGCAACTTTGCTTTCAAGTTCAAAGTAATGATAGCTATTCACATTTTTTTTTCTCCTAGAAATACACACATTACCAATATCCTATTTTCTTATCCTGAAGAAACTTGCATATTTCACACACTGAATAATGGAACTGTCATACAAGTTAGAAAGCAATAAAGGTAAGAGTCAAAAATAGTTATTGTATTGCTTGAAACTTGTTATTATTTTAAATGCATTGGCAAACAATAGAGAGAGGGGAAGGAAGAGGAAAAGAGAAATAAGTTGAGTAGCATTAAAAAGAATTTTATAAAATTAAGCCCTTCACCTGAGACACCCATTCCTGTACAATACAGAAGTACAGAGGTAAAGAACACAGTCTCAGGGCCTACAGATGACATTCCATGTTGATCTACATTACCTGAATGTCTTATGGACAATAGCATTGAAAATACTCAAATGAGTTTTTAGTTATAAATTCTAGAAAAAAAATATAGCAATGAAAATCATTTCCTGTAATTTGTGATGCTGGCCTCTGTAAACAAACTCATCTTTCTAATGTCAGAAACATTATCTGAAAGTTTTTTTTAAGTATTACAAGATAAATCCTCTAAATTTCACTATTGCAGTCAGAAGCCATAAAATATACACACTTCCATGAATTCTGCTCCTAAACCAGGCCTCTTGCATTTTCTCAGGGTATTTTCACACTCATTTAGACAAAGGACAGCAAAATTATCTTATTTAGTAGCAAGAACAGCAACAAAACTGAATAAGACTTCTTTTAGTATGACATGAATCATCAGCAGTTAAAGAAATGCTAAAATATTTTCTAAAAAAATTTTGAGGGTTTTTATTACAAATAACACCTAAGACCACTAAAGATTAAAAAGGCTATATTCCATTCACTTCACTTCTAAAAATATATTTATTTTACAGGCCCTTATGCCCAGATACATTCCCTATAGGTTCATAAGAAACACTTCTTTCCCCTTACTTCTCTACTGCCCACAATTTCAAAGTCATCTGAGTCAGAAGGGTGGTCTCTAACAGCTACCTACTAGTGCCATGGGGAAAGCTGCATTTCATCCCACTGATAATGCTCTTCCAACAACAAGACTTTGTAGTCGCAGGGAATGAACAATAATGGGATTTACTGAAGATGAGAACCTGGCGGCAACTGGAGTGCAGGGGATGGGGTAAGAATTTGAAAAGAATTTCCAGAAGACAATGAAAAAATACCATTGGGGTAATACTATCAGTTCTCACGTTAGGTTAAGGTAAAGTTTAAGGTGGAAAATTTTATACCTGGAGCATAAGGAGATGAGTAAACAGATTGTTACATTCAAGGGACCTAGAAAGTCGGATTAAGGATCTGATGTGCAGGCTGGGTAGTTCAAAAGAATTTAAATATTAATTAAGTAGACAAATTGGCAGGACACAAAGGCTGGATAAATAAGCCATGAATAAACTGAAAAGATTAATAATTCCCAGCACATGAAAGAAAACTATAAATCAGAATTTCAAAAGCACTAGAAGATACTTTGACAACACATTCTATGAAATTCATACACAACACTAGTGAAGCCCCAGCATCAAATAAAATATCCTAGTGAGGAGCAATAATATCTTTCTTGTGAACATTATTTAAAAAAAAATTAAATTCATGTGACCTTCAATTGAAAATTCTGGAATATTCAAGAAAAAACAGACTACTGCTATTTTAATAATAATAATAATAATCAAAACACACATCAAAAGGTAACTATACTGGCATGCAGTTGATTATAAGGTGGGCCTAAGATACACAAATTTGTCAAAATTAAAAATTTTCAATTATGTTTTTTTTGAAACTGAATACAGAATCAAAAATCAAAAGAATGGCAGATGGAAAGAAGTTTTTAAGAGAAACTGTTATATAAACATCAAACAAAAGATAAAATAGAATTTACATATTCGCTGCTTCTTTTTTGTTTATATTTTTCAATTATTTAATATTTTCACTTTTTTCAAGAAAAATATTAACTAGATTTTTCTTTCCTTTCAATCATTTATTTCAAGGTGGCTTTTTTTCCTTCAGTTGAAAAACAGTATTAGGAAAAATTATAAATTCAATGAAATAGGAAACCGAAGAAGGCAGTAAAAAGTAGATGAAGTTAAAACAATTTTTCAATAAAAAGTGTCATTTAAAACCAACATTTTTTCTCTTTTTAAAACTTTCAAATGAAAGCTTTCTCAAAATTCCCTGAAACTGATTTTTATTATTTGCTAGATTTTCATACATGATCTTTTCTTGATAAAACTTCTGTCCCCAAATGCTGCTAACTGAAGAGTTGTCCTCCTATACAGGAATACAAAAATTTTTTCACATATATGCCCTCAGGATATATCAAACTGATTATTATATTAGGTTTAATTTTATTTCATTCTAGACACCAAAAAATACAAAAGTCTGTAACATCTGCAGAGTTTAACTACAGTCATCCAAGAGAAAAATACACTTTGATGTGACCAACCCAGTGCCCTGGACGTGTCAGAGGAGGTAAGTTGGTTCCTTGATTATAAAGCTAAGTTCTGGAAACTATCTAAATGGAGATGTCTGCACTTCACCAGCTAAATCATATTTACACTCTGATCTTAGCAACTTCCTCAAACAAGACTTCTCTAAAAGGGATGAAGGAAAACTGAACAAACATAATGAGTGCTTTCTTGAAAGGCCTGAACAGAATGACACTATATCAATATAAGCAATAACAAATGCAATCTTAATATTACATGTAGTAACTAATCAATCCTTGGAAATCAAGGTTTTCACCAGTTTTATTTTTTTTTTCAGTATTCCAGTGATACCTAGATAAACTGCTATTTTTTACATTTTGATACTGAAATTAGAATATTATGATTGGACATTCCTAGCATTTTTCCAGCTCTAGCCTGTAGCTACTGAAGTTCTAATAAGAGATGATTAATAGATTTGAACACACTAAGTTTTTTCTGATCATAACCCCCTTGACTAAATACATGGAATTCTGTGTTTGAACAAAAATATGGACTGTGTCCAAAAGGATCTTCTGTATTTGTGGTTCATATTCTGGTAATCATCTTACAAGGTTCAGCAAGTGCATATTCTTCACTGAAAACATACCAAGGATTACAGGAGAGGGTGACTGCTCATTTGGGTCCTAGCCATAGTGGACCATTTCATAAGAGTAACGATTGAGAAAATAAGAAATATTCCTGAAATGCCCAGGTGACTCCAATATCTGCATAGTTCTTCACCAGACTTGCACAGGATGATCCATATGTCTTCCTGACCAGTGGCTTTATGTCTCCTTGACCATGACAGTATTAACAAGATTAAAAGGACTTTTAAGAAAAGCAGGATATTTTAAATAAAGAAGATTACATGTGAGCCGATTGTTCAGATTGATCCTCCTCTGGTAAGCTACCTGAAATGCGAAGTCAGGAAAATAACTTACCTTCTTACTTCCTTGAGTAAGAAGTGCTGCAGCACTTCCAGAGCCTGGAAACTGAGTAAACAAATTTCAGCAAAAATATTCTCTCTCTTTAAACTCAGAGGCCAGTCACCTAAGGAGAAGTCAATTGAATCAATCATACACAGAAGTACAGAACCCCAGCAAGAGAGTTTCCAAGCGAACTGTACTTAGCATCCATTGTACATCTATCTATGTGATTACCTGTTTTGGGGCAGGCACCAGATGGGTATGCAGTGCACAGGCAGCCTGTAGCCCTTAGAGACTCTCTTGACATTTGAGATCAAGTTGTTGAATATAAGAATTTCAGGGAGACAGAGTTTTGTCAACAGTACTCTGAACACTCATCTCTAGTGTTGCTGAGCAGCCTGTTCTCATAGAAAGCCCACAGCAAACACCTGGATATAGCAATCTCATCTCTGAGCTAACAACACCAGAAATTCACTGGAACAGCAGTGAGCTATTAAAGGGAAAAGCAATCTCAATGATAGATGCTCTTCATCCTCTTGCAGTCATCCTCTCTCTGGAAGAAGGGATCCCTACAGGTAGGCTGAAATGATGGACAAATAGTTCAGTGTATGATGCCAGAGAAGAAATCAGAATAAATTACCTGTTTGCAGTGAAACCTGTGAGTTGTCTCAACAAGATATCTAAAAAGTGCTGGAGAAGAATGAGTATTAATCATATATGTAGATTGAAAAATAATAAAAATAAAAGGTTCTGTAGACATTTAAGCTGCCAGGAAGAAAACTGAAGACCAAGCCCTCCACAATAGGATTTATTAACATACTTTCAGTATTACCCATAGGACCAAAAATAGAAGTACAGAGGCAAAGCTTTAATTTACAATTGAAGAAAGAGTGCAAGTCAAAAACATTCAGATTAATCAAGAACAGGAGACACTTCAGAAATGAAGGGAGCTGTTACAGAAAGGAGTAACTGCAGCTGAACTGTAAAGAAACCAGATGGTTGGCATTTCAAACAAGGCTTCAAAAAGCTTATAAAGGAGTTCTTAAACAGAAGAATGGGGAAAAGCTGACAGCTACAATAAAGTATGTACTAGATACAAAGTGTTGAACTGTGGCACAGAGATGCAGAGAAGACCCTATAGTGAAGGATAATATAGAGGACAACCATAGTCAAATGGAAAGTGGAGAAGAACAGAAGGAAACAATCAAATTATTATAATAAATAAAAGTGCTTCCTGAAGTGCTTCCATGACACTGTTGAATGTCATGCTCCAGGGCTATGATATTATCTAGCTGTTCAGAATCAGTATGAGACTTACTTGGTGAGCAATGTTATTTGTCTGCATATTACAAGGGTATTAAATCAGGGGATGAAGAAATAAACTAAGTAATGATGGCTAGTGTAATGAACAGTAGCCTTACTGTGATACAGGTCTAATATAGAACTTTACATATTTTTACTAAAAAGTACTGCTGTTATATTTATTGACATACTGTGCTGCAATTTTGTGTTTGCACAGATCTGTGCAAGCTCAAACAGAACAAATTTATCATAGACCTGAGTAAATAGTTCTGCTGCAAGGCAAAATCAGAGCAAAACAGCTAAGTTAAGAAGGAAATTACAGTGTAAGTTAATGGAATTTTAACTTTGTAACTTCTTCCAACCTTATCACTGTGGTTTTATCATAGTAATTCATTATTTGCACTTTAAAATGCTGCCCTATCTCTCACCACAATCAAGGTAAATGTTTTCACAGAGGATATAACACAATTTTTCTCCTACTGTCCTATATGAATAGTTACTAGCTAACAGTAAGAGTTTAATTCAGATATTTAAAGCAATTTTTTTCTCTTATGAAGCAACATTTCTGTGTTCAAGCTGCGCTGTCACTATCCCAGACCTGCACACCAATGGGAAAACACAAAAAAGCAGAAATTCATTAGAAGAAGTGATGAGTAAGACAGTGAAATATTTTATGGAATTAGATGAAAACCACAGGATTCTTTAAGAAGATGGGAAGATCAACTAGGGAGGGTCAGAAACAAAAACAAGAAGCAAATAAGGGGAGACTGGACCTAGGAAAATAGTACTATAAGGAATATGGAAGAAAGGTAGGACACTTCTTTCTTCACTGAAAATATACAACACATCAACAGCCAGAAAAGAAAGGAAAGGAAAGGAAAGAAAAACTTTTATCTGAAATTACCTTACAGCACTTCTATAGTAAATGCCTTTAGTCCTCACAAAATATCTTCTGTGATTTGCACAGCCTGTATTACGGGCCAGTGTATCTATGAGAAGATTTATATGGTCATCAGATACAGATAGTGATTACTTCTAACAATTTTGCTCAATTGAAGTGACAAGCAAGTTACGAGAAGCTTCTAATCAAAACATTATCATCCATGAAAAACTGGGGTCTACATATTGTGTGTAAGAAATTATAGATAACAGGATTCTTTTAGGCTCTCTGCAAGTATTTTGCACATCCAGTTCATTGTTTGTTGGGGTTTTTTTTGTCCTGCAGCTGTTTATGTCCATGCAGTGAAGCAGTCTATAGACCAAGTTAAACTAGTCCCCAAGACAAAAAAAAGCCCAGGGAAAAGATGAAGCAGGGGTGCCTCATCAATGCCCTGCTATCAAAACAGCACTTCATACAATTATCAACAGCTCAAGGATAGGAAGGAGAAAGAGGTATTTTCATTTTCTCTACAAAGTATGACCAGCAAGGATGAAGATAATGAACTTTGTAAACAAATTTTGGTGGGTCCTTGACAGCAGAATGACCAGATTTTCCTCAAAACTATCATCTGTCTGCTTTTAAAGATGAAGTCCATCAGAAACAGAGAAAGGTTAAGAAAGGCAAAAGACAGGAAAATGTATGAGCATTAAAGAAAAGGCAAACATGCTGGTTTTATGCCAACAAATAAGATAATATTACTTTTAGGATTCAAGGTCTTGGAAAGTCATTTAAAGAAATGGATGCATTAAAGTAAATTTAAATGAGACAGCACCATCTGTTTAATAACATATCAAGCTTGGTTTTATGATACAATTTAAAGACAAAATTTTAAAAAGATTTTTTGAAAGTAGTAACTAACCTGCCTTGTAAAGAAATATATAAATGTCTATTCAATCATATTATTACCTGAGTTATGATTTGTTACATTTGTAATGAATCTTGACAAGTTTTCTTCTGTGAATGCATTTTTTTATTATGTGTTCATTTTAGAAGGAATTTGGAATAAGCATATTTATCAGAATTTTTAGTTGTTTTGTTTGTGTTCTTTTTTAAAATGTATCAGTCAGTTAAACACAGAGCATTGTAGTATTCCTCTTTCTGGAATATTCACCATGAACCTAACAAATAACCATACTCTGTCAGGAAATACTTGTATTTGCCTGTATTATATCTTGAAACAAGAATTAATTTAAAGTTGAATTGCACAGTTGTTTCTGACACTTCTCTTCAATCCATAATGCTGAACAGTCTTGCTGAGGCTCTAGGTAAATTATATAATTCCCCTTTGGTTCTGAGTCTTCAAACACTTGCTGGTTGACTCCCTCAAGACAATACAACGGTTTAGCTGAGTAAAAATTGTGCCCTTAAAATATACAGTAGAGTTTCAAATATGGATTGTGTTATCCACATAGATTTCACATTCACTCTACAGGAGAGAAAAGAAGTTTGATGCACCATATTGTGCTGCTGTTTTCTACAATTAACTACTCTTACAGAGAGCAAAAGACCAGGTAGATAAGCTCTTCAGGCAACAAATAGCCTTCATAGATAATATGGGATTCCTGTTTATGAGATTTTGGAGCAACAGATGATTTTCCAGACTGATATTTCTTGTGCCTGCAGAATGCATTGCTTATTGCACAGACTAGTAAGGAGAACAAATTATGATGATGCCTGCAGCAAATTACTTGCTCTGTATTGCTGTCCACAGGCAACTCAGACTCGGAGGATTTCCCAGGAATGAGACTAAAAGGGAATATCTTGTCTCAAATAGGAAACATTCAATATGCTCGAAAAGGGTATATCACTTTTCAAGCCAGAAAATCTGTGAACATCCACTTTTTTTCTCTCAGTAGTTAACTGCATACAACTGAAATACTGCTGTATTTCCTTTTTGCAGTCTTTTGTGTTACTGTGGTACCTGTTTTGTTTCAGACATCATAGTTTTGCACAGTGAGTGTTGCATTTATTCTAAGAAATGGTCTTATGATCATGAAGATAAAAAATCCTTTTTCCTAATGCTTTTTGTTTTGTAGTTAATGACAACGTGTTACCATGGCCATAACATTAATGGTGATTGTCCCCATGTGTATTACATGGTGTTAATGAAGTATGAGTTCACACAGTAATGTTTTCTTTAGCTGTGACACTGGGACTGACAAGAGGCAATTTACTTCCTTTTTATCAACACTTTAAGAAATAGTATCTTTGAACTGATGCTGAATCCACACCCAGTATACTAATGTGGGGAATGCACTGATCAGCCAGCACTAACTTACAAATGTATGTATGGTACAGTTATTTTGCTTTTTCCCTTAATATATCAGCTTAGAGAAACTGCTCACTCAGTAATTTTCATAGAACTGATAAGACCAGTACTATGAGACCATATAAACGCCACATAGATCTTAATTGTACCTACTGTAACTCCAGTTACTTCTCCACCCCTTCCTTTCTTTTTTTAATGGGTTTGCTTGACTACAAAGCATTTTGTTAATGCTTTTATGATATTGACAGACTATGTCTGTTATTAATTAGTACTAACAGGAATAGTAAGCTGCTTCTCAAATTTTTGTTGATATCTTCCATCCTGATGTGATATTTAGTTGCTGAGACTCTATTCAGAAGATGTTGTCAATGAAGTTAACTGTTGGATGGTTTTGTGATATGTATCAGATTTCATAAATTAGAACTACTAATTTGATTTTCAGTTCTGACTAGACAGTTGATTTCCTGCTTTAATTAAATATTTTAAAGCCTCATTTGATATGAAAGTCTACATTTCTCTTGCTTTTTTACCAAATGTGTTGTTCCAAACGCGTCAGTTTGGGAATATTCCTCTTTTATTCTTCTTTTTATTTATCCTCTTTTATTAACTTTCAGTAATGTAATAATCATATTGATTTCATAAGGAGGTATTATAACAGTGTAGATATGCACACTGAATCCCCTGGAGAATCCCATGCTGCAGCAGTTGGATGCCGTGAAGGAAGCTGCAGCCTGTGGATAGCCCACGTGAGGGCAGGTTCCTGGCAGGAGCTGTGGCAGGTGGAAAGGAGCCTACGCAAAAGTAGTCAGTTTCTGAAGGACTGGAGTCCATGGGAAGGACTCATGCTTGAGCAGAGAAAAAGTATGGGGAGGAAGAAGTGACACAGACAAAGTGTTATGGACTGACCATAACCCCCATTTTCCATCCCTCAGCACTGCTCTGGCTGAGGAGGTAGAAGAGCTGGGAATGAAGGAGTGAAGCTGAACCTGGGAAGAAGGGGTGAGGGATAGAGGCCTGAGGAAAAGATGTTTCTGATTCTTTCTTTGTTTCACACAATCCTACTCTACTTTTAATTGGCAAAAATTAAATTAATTTTTCCCAATTTAAGTCAGTTTTGCCTGTGATAGTAATTGTTAAGCAATTTCTCAGTCTTTATCTTGACTCAAAAGCTTTTCCAACTTATTTTCCTCCTCTGTCCTGTGAAGGATAGGGAGTGAAAGAGTGGTTTGGTGGGCATCTGTTAGCCAGCCAAGGTCAACCCACCACAAATAACGTTTGCTTGGATGCAAATTACAGCTTCAATTAATGCAGCTTCCTCCAGAATCACTTCCATTAAAGTAATTTATGGTGCAAATCTGGAAAAACAGTTCAAATGTAAAGACACTTACACTAGAACTCTCTTCATATGATAAATCAACCTTTTTAATAGTAATCAAGCTTATTAAAAGCTGCATATAAAATATTTGCAAAACAAACTGGCTTAATAATTCATGAACACTTAGGATAAAAGTATTTTATAACAAATTACATCCCGCTGCAAAATACATTTTGTAAAGAAGCTACCTAAGTTCTAGTTCTAGTTCTAGTTCTGCTGCTGTACAAGAACAGCTCAAGCCAGTATGACAATTTCATGTTCAAACAGATATTCACCTTTCACAATATTGGACATGTATGTGTTCCAGTGTGGTTAGCAGATTGTAGCTGAATGAGCTAGGGCAGTCCCAAAACTTATTAGTTTAAGTAAGATTCACTGTACTGTATCAAAGTCCAATCAGATTAGTGCTAGTGTTATAATTTCTAATGTGAGAAATACGGGTCAACACTAACAAAAATAAAAAAAACTATTCATAGGGTATATCCTTCTTTTATAGACATATCACTTGGTTTTCAGTTCATTGTCAACCTGACCTGTTGTTAATGCTGGGCTGGCAATTAAATCAATGACAAATGCTCTCTATTAACCCCTCTCCCTTCCCAGAAAGGGAAAAGAAAGAGAATACAAATAAGGGAGAGAAACTTATGGGTTGGAAACTAAACAGCTTTAATGAAACAGTAATGATGACAAAGAAAATAATGAAATATACACAAGGATATACAAATATATGCAAAACCTCAATATCACTGACGTCACCACTGAGGCTGCAAGGCAGCCCTGGGAAAGTCCTGGACTGGACTACTGGACTCAGTGGCAGATGTGAGCTGGATGCAGGAATACACGAATTGGGATCAAAGGTAGGCAAGCAGACAGAGTCCTCCCAGGATGCCAGCCATGGACAATGAGAGCTTGACCCTCTTGATCCCTCAGATTCATATTGAGTATGACATGTATGGGGTGGAATACTTCATTTGGTAATTTTGGTCACCTGTCTGTCCACTCCTCCCCACAGGAGGGTCACAAGTGTGACCCCTTTCCCTCCCTTTTGTTTCCAGAGTGTAAGCTGTTTAGCAGAACCAAGCAGTGGCCTTGATTCTGCATACCGTTCCCCAGCAGTAACTATAAACATTGAGTGATATCAGTTCTAGAAGCAGACACTGACTCAAAACCATGCTGTTAATTTCAGCAAGTGCAGTTGCTTATAAGAGACTTAACTGAAAGTAAAATTACTAGAAAGAAAACTGGTTCTGTCCTGACTCAAACCAGGACACCTGTGAATTCAAAAGACAGAATAAATAACGTTTGTACTGCAAATAGCTGAGGCTTATATGCATCTCTACAAAGTCCAATTATTGTTCCACAGGAGAAAAAAAGGATGTGGTTCTTCAGTCATAAGAAGAAAAAGTCCACAAATCTGAATCCCATTAGGCAGGTCACTTGCAAGCTGAATTCCTAAACTCATTTCCAGTTGATATACACTAAGTGGCATGGTTGCTGTTCCCTGAAGATTGATTCTCTAAATGGGAACACCAACAGCAAAAGTAACCCACAATACTTCTCCCTAAAAAAATCTGCTATTGAAAGTATTTGGAGACAAGCCAGTTGTTAAATTGGTACTCACTCAAAATTAAGTTCATTTCCTATACCACTTTTCTTCTCCCTCCTCAGTACTTCACAGAAGTTAGATGTAGTGTTACCCAATTAAAATATTAAATTAGGCATTGACAGCTTCCTCTCCCTTTAATATAATTGAAATAAACAATAAACTTAAGGGTTTTTTTGCCTTTTTTTATAACAATGTAAAAGCACAAATGCCCCCAAAAAATCCCGAGACATTTTGGATGAGATTCTTCCAGAACAAGTAGCTTGTCATACACTATGCAATATGTCGCATCCATCTATACAGTTAATGGGGTATTATCTCACTGCAAAAAGAAGGGATTTCCTATACTCTGATGAAATTATAGAAGAAAGCAAAAATGTCCAGCCTTCACAGACTGACCCCTATACTTCTGTAGGGCCCAATGAAGTTTATGAGAGGCTGAGTGAATACCATTGTGATGACTGCATCTGGGCCCTGAAGCCCTCTTCAGCTCTCTAGTCTGTCTCTATTACATATCAATATATATATTCCCTTCCTTTTCTAAATTGGGATTGGGAATTAAGGGCATCAGAAGCTCCTTGTAACTTCAAGAATTGCTACTACCTCCATGAGGTAGTGGCACAAAACCACTTGCTTTCTTTGAGATCTGTAGCCAAAGTTACAGGAAATTTGAAAAAATGTATTAAAAAATAAAATATAAATCCATTTTTAAGAGAATCAAAGCTCATAAATGATAAATTATCATTTCCTATCCAAAGTTTTGCAAATAGAAAAGTAGATCAGATTTTCTAAAGTAAACATCACAAAATCTGTGCCCTTGGTCATATTGTCATAGCCATAACTTTTCCAAAATATCAAAACTCTCCTCCACTTAATATTGTACATAAAAAGGAGGAGACAGAACAATGTTCCTGTTCTGCTAAGAATCCCTAACACAAGCAGTTTTTACCAGCTCTAGCAGCAAGCAATTTAAGTGCAAAACAGGCTTTTGTAGAGAGCATCTGCACCATAATGAACACTTTGGTTAGTGTCACTATCCACCTAAGTAGGCAGAAGAGGCTGTCTTATTTCTGTTCCACTGTTGTCTGCACTAAATGGATAAGAAATGATGGTATCTCTCTGTTGCAGCAATGCATCTGTTTTCTCATTGTGTACTGTGTAGTGTTTCATAAACAGCAGAAGAAGAAAAAAATAGCTAAAGTACAAATGTTAGGGATTTTAACTTATTTTTTAAATTAGCTCATCATGTAGAGTTTTATAGGCATTTGAACCTCACACTTAGTTCCAGAATGCTCTGTACAATATACACTCTTTTCCTTTTGTTATTCACATTAAGAGAAAACAAAACCACTTCATTTAAACACAAATCCTACTTAAAAAGATACTACACAAAAATGAGGATCATTTGTGCTAAATGAATGGAACTCTGATTAACCTTTAATAATCTGGGCAGACTAGTTAGTGAAGAAAAAAAAAAAACAAACAAAAAATAGGAAAAATATTATTGGATTTTTATTTAAATTACTGTCAAAAAGGGCTATGTGGTTAGTGACCCATTCTCAATTTACCCCCTGACCACCCCAATGCGGTGAGATTCATAGGCTCAACTTCATGCCATCCTAGTAAATTTTTCCATCTTTGCCTTCCACCTGTAAACCATATGTATGTTTGAGTTTACATATAATTTTCCAGGGCATACAGTCATCTCAGAATGTTCAGGTAGCTTTTAGTGTTTTGACTTACAAATACAGAAAGATCACCATTGTGATCAACAAAAAGGGCATATGCCTTCATTATCATCACAGAACTGTGAAGAAAATGTTTTCAGTCTGAAGAAGTACAAAACCATCAGTGATCCTTCACTCTAATGTGCATTTTTGAGGTTGGAAGTTGAAGTGTATTTGGAAAGGAGGAGGATGAAAGTCAGAAAATATTTTCCCATCTAATTTCTAACTGTTTAAGATCTTTATAGAAATTATGCCAATATCTTGAATGAAATGGTAACACTCAAGTATTTAACATCTCTTCGTCACAGCTAGCAGTCAGAGGGAGCTCAAGTCAGTACAGTGTGATAAGCCAGCTCTCTGTAGATGTGCCAAAAGACGGGAATAGCTCACACAAGAAATATGAAATAAGCTTCTCTGTCAAGTAGGAATATCCTAATACAATGCGTCACTCTGATACTCTGCTATCACACCTTGCCAAAGATGGAATTTGTTCAAGGATTTGATTGGAAAAAGACAGTAACATTGTATTAATTCTAGAAATAAAACATAAGAAGGTGCCAACACATAAAATACGAAAGGGAGAGACAACAAATCACTGAGGAAAAAATTAATATAATCAAGATACTGAGCTAGTCTGTACCTGCAGGATTTTTCTAACTTTGGAAGAAACTAAAAAATGAAGAAGGCAGTAAAAAAGTAATCTAGAGCAAGATTAATACTTAGATATGCATTTGTAATAGGAAAAACAAAACAAAACTTGTAAGGCAGTCATTCCTATTGCAGCAAAAATAGTACCTAGGCAGTTTAGAAGCAAACACAGCTGAAAGCAATTCTACCACCAGTGAATGCTGAATGGCTGTTGCACAAAGTGCAATTTTACTTACCAATTACCTCTATGGGGTACCTGTTATTGAACGGTGCAAAGTGCAGGATACAACATATCAACAAAAAAATGTAAGAAAAGAGAAAAAAAAAAACATTTTGAAAGTGAATCTCCAAGACCATGTTACTGAAGAGCATATCAAACTAAGCCCCTAAGTATCTGAGACTGCTAAATGTTGTACTCTTGAGAATTCTCTCATTCCATGAGAAAGACTTGCATTTCAGTCATCAACAGAGTCATCAAAATGTATAATTCATTAAATTTATACAGCAGTTTGAACTATTCTAAGAGACAGAGGGATTTTAACTATTAGATGATCATCATAACACTAGAGAAGGCACAAACTTGACATCAGTGATCAAAGGGAAGCACAACTGCAAATGCCACATCTTGCATTTGAATAATTTAAAAACATGGTTCTTTGTATGTGCACATGAGGATTCAGGTAATGTATTCCATCACTATTTTCAATATATGCTTGAGCAGCTCTTACAAAAACATGTATTAATTTGCCTGTGCTGCAGTACATTGATAAAAGTTTTAAAAAACACAGCTGGAAAGTTTAGTCATTAGTATAACAAATCAGTGTCAAAATCTCATCTCACTATTTCCGTAGATTTTTTGAGCTAAGTAAATGGGCAAATGATGGCATGGTGAAACACAGTACTTACCATGTCATAATAATGATCAGTAGTAAATGAAAAATTTGATTGTCACCTACATTTAATGTCTTAGGAAGTAGTGGTCTCTATTCACTTAAAGGATGTAGGCATCACTTTTGTTAGTGACAGTTGTCAGCCCTTTGTGGAGAAAGTAAATATTATTCCATGTATATCAGCTAGCAATTTGGTGGGATAGCAGTATTATTTGAGACATATCTTTTACTGCACTCAGAAATAGGAAATTTGTCCGAATAGAAGCATTTACATTTCCAACATAGTCAATAGAGTGGCAGTTTCCTCTGGAGTTCTCCAGAAGGAAATTTAGTCTGCCCTGCCTAATTTAGACAGGCATAGGAGTATTTTCTACTATGGCAATATTTCCTAAAATTAGGAAGTCTTTATTTCAATCATTTCTAATGTGAGCTCCAAGTAATGTCTAATATTTTCAAAAGTAGTATCTTTTTCATATTGTCTTCTGAAAGAAGAAATAGATTGATATGACCAAGGTCCAAGTGCCTGTAATCACAGCACCAAAATATCATACTTACTTCATAACCTCAGTATTTGTACTTGCAGGAAAGATAAATGAATCATGATTTTAAACTATTTTGGAAGAAAGAAAGATAATTACCATTATTATTGCTGCCATATGCAACTGACTTTGCTTATCATGATTGGCTGTTAAAGTGATAGTTACAGATTGCAGTACATAAGAGAATATGCACTGAACCCATTATCTGCGTACCTTGAAGATAAATGAATGGAGAAGAACCCATCATTTAAAACTCTCTAAAGCACTAGTCTGTAGAAGTAAGTATTTTTACAAAAGAAGGTGACTTTTTCAAGCCATTTTCAGCACTGACTAGTTCAGCAGAGTTCATGTTAGCTCCTCTAATTGCACTTTGTTGCTGTGAATATGAACCTGTGGAGTTCAGAGCACAGATTATAGCAGTCAGGGTCCAATGGAATCAAAAAGTTCTATTGATTTTTGGTAAATCCACTATTTACAGAAAAAAAAAAAAAAGGATTACTGTGAGCCTTTCACAAAGGAGAAATGCCAAGAAACCACAACCTGCTGAGAAAAGATACTGTCACTTGTGCAACAAGTTTGATTTTGGTGGTTTAAAGGTTTTAAAAGAATACGACCTAGAAAACAGAGTATGTTTAAGCATAGTATGTTTACATATTTTAAAGCCAATTATTGCTTAGGGGTTTTATGCACTTGTGTATCAACTTTGCAAGAAAAAGGTAGATACTAGGAGACATCTGTTCTTTCCTGCGTGCAGGGCAGAATGGTCTTTCATTTGTTTTATGTACACATTAGAGATGATCAGGAAGGGATCTTTAAAATGTCTGTTCTTTTTTTGCTATTTGATAATATTTAGACATTTATACAATAAATATGTACAGTCTGATTTTCTGAGAGCCCACTTGGCCCTCGCTTAAATGGGCATCTAAGAATATTCTACATCTTGCATCTAAGACTATTCACTTCCTGCTTGTCCTCATATTGGGGCTCTTGAAAGTAAGAAGGGAAGTTTGATATAATTGGTGAGACAGGGGTCATCTGCTTTGGTCACAAAGAGGAGACAATGTTTCAGAAAACAATGAAGCTTTCTAACAGAGTATTTCTACCCTGGATTAAAGAGAGAATCACTTAAAGAGAGAATCACTTTTAGAGAGAATCACTTTTTTCTGGTATGGAAGGGCAAAATGTTATCAGGGTATAATTTCCAATCTGACTTAAATTATGTATTCTAAAAACAAAACTGGTCATTCTCTTCAAATTTGTACTTCTATAGTTCAGTCATCTTTCTTTTTTAACCAGTATAAAATAAGATACAATCATAAAATTAGATTTTTTTAAGAACTCCCCAAAAGTTTGTAAAAGTATGTGTATACATAAATATTTGCATATGTTAAATACTTCTTCTTAGAAAGTGCGTGGTGTTCAAACCATCAGCTTCTTGGGAAGGGCTCAGAAACATGACACAAGGGTGAAATCCTTCAGATCAGACACCTAACTGCAGGTGTCTACAGCGTAGATGCCAACATGCGTGCAATGTACACAAAAAACTCCTTTTATATTGTACAATACTAAAGAACTACCGTTCTTATCCTGAAGCATATATTTACATATGGCCAAATGAACAGCTCCCTAAGGTCCATGGACTAGATCCACATATAAGGGGAGCTTGAACAGCTAAATGCAGGTGTCTGATTAAAGAAATTAATTCCACCCCTGCTGCAAGCAAATGCCACAGGTTATAACTGATTAAACTACATTTCAGTGTATTTCACCAGAAAGCTTCTGATTCTTTGTATAGAAATTTACAAAGTGGTAGAGGCCATGCAGTCCTGAATGTACCATGACAGGCTGTACAAGCAAAAGAAAATCAGGCTATACTTACCACTGATACACAGAGCTCTGACTGTGGTTGGGAAGGAAAGACCATATCCTATCATGTCATCATGAGACAGAGAGAAACACTACTTTAATATTCTGCATCTTGAAATGTTTGAAAATTGATATGAAAAGTCATATAAACTTGAACTACCACTCATTTCATTTTTGCTAATACAGAGAGCAACTGGCTACATACAAAACACAATTAAATAACAAAATGTGCTTGTTTAAGAAGCAAGGTTACAACACCATGGAATGTATATAAAAATATATGTAGTTGCCTGCACAAATAGCAAGTTATATATCACCCTGTGCCCCCTAAAAGCTAAATTAAAGTATATAAAGTTTTACAGATTTCAGGAATGATTAGTTCTGAAAAACAGGACAAATATAATTTTTTTCCTACTAAATTAGATATTTGAACTTTTTCAGTGCAGTAATACTGCTTGGATAGAGTGCTGGACTTCAGTATGATTCTTTCTATCTCTGAGGCAGCACCACAGTCCATTAAGCTCCTCTTATTTAATCTCTCCATCACAAGCTTGATATGTGATTCATCCTTTTCATATCATAAAGGACAAAAAGGTGATCTTTTGTATTTGAATCTCTAATTTACTCTCCCCATCCTCTTTCCCAAGCAGTAAATGGTAGAGAAGAAAGCTTTTTCTGCAGTTTCTTGAGCCCTTTTATCTGAGGAAAACCAGTTATATGTCAGGTCTCTAAGGAGTTTGATGGTCTCTTTATCCCCTGACCTTATTTCCACACTCAGAGCTGCAGAAAAGGAAACTATCCAATAGAAAGACAGCAAATTTGGAGATTAGTAAGACTTGCAGTATGTAAATTATATGTCCTTCTCCCCAAGACTCACTCTAGTCTTTTATGACAAGGGCAAATAAGCTCTCAAAATGAAATACCTTATAATGGAATTGTTCTATTGTACTCTTAGATCCTCACTCGAGGGGGAAACAACACAACTCCTAGTCTCTAGAGGAAAACAACACAATAAACTATACAGTTCAGTTTTAATATCAAAGAAGGATGGCACTCCTGATAGATGAAAGACATTGTGACTTAACCAGTAAGATTTGCAACATTTTTCTTTGCACAGTAATTTGTAGTTCCTAATTGAGTCATAGCACCTCTTTGCAGGGAAAATTGTATTCATTTTCTCACCATTGTAGCCACCATGTTAATAAAGAAAGCGAGACAAAAACATGCTGAAGCTGTAGGGCTACAGAAGATATTTCTTTTAAGGAGAAAGAAATAATGATTGCCTTTGAGCTTCAATCTGGATACCACTTCTCCCAGAAAAAAATCCTACCACCAGAAAATTATTTTTTCTGTTTCTTTTCTATTTCATTACTCTTTCTTTTGTTGTCAGAGAGGAGTTATTTTTCACAAATAGAGAAATATAAACCAAGAGAATTTATCATGAAGCTATTAGTAATATTAGAATGGCTTGTTTATTTCAACTCCAGAAACCACGTGGGAAACTGTACTTAAAAGTTGCCAAGAAGATGCAAAAACAAAACTAAAGCAAGTCCTTAGGTGAAACTAAATGCAATAGGCAAGCAAGAGCCATCTAGTATCTCTAATTCTCATGTTTGAAGAATGAGGTACAGAAGGAGAGTGGAGACCATAAAGGTGCCAAGTTTACATACCCTCCCTAAGTAGCCTCTCCTTTTACCAGTGTAGATGGGAGAATACTGGATTAGATGGGTTACTGACAAGAAATGCCAATAGAACATTTCTTATTACTGAGTCTTTAGATCAGAATGGAAACTTGTATTTTTAAACTGAAATACAGAGTTGTCAGCAAAATAATTGTTGGTTTCAATAGAATCAGTTTTTTGTCCTGTAGTTCTGGCTATCTGTGCATATAGATACAGCATGTAACAAAAGAAAACAGTAATCCTTTAAATGTATTGCAATACTATGATTGTGCAGAACCATATTGGAACTGACTGCCTTGTAAGCCTTAAATTTAGTAATTTACAGATGCATCCATCAGGTAATGAACACCAACTGCTTTAGCATTCTATTCTTGTTCAAACTGCCTAGTTTTTTTATCTGGCATCTAAACAAAAAATCTCACAGCTAGATTAGTTAAAAATAACCTAGATTTAGTAAAGAGGGAAGAGGGAAAACATGTTTTATTGTTTTTTAAACATGTACACCCAGTTAATATCATGAAATAATCTTGCTTGTGCTTCTGTACATGTACTGCAATACTGACCTGTGTTACTCAGAGGTACAAATGACCCAGTTGCCAGATTCTTATTTGCTACACTCATCTACCATATGAAAACCTTTTAACTTTTTCTTAACTTAAACTTTTAATAGTTGAAGAGAGACAGAGAATAAGTGGTGTTTTGGTGTTGATGTACACTGAGCAGTAATTTCAACAATTAATCTTTAACAGGAAAATATCTTCACTACTAGAGTGCTCTTTAGTATTATACTATATCTGTAGATAAAAACAGCTTACCTGAGTAACATGTTTCAGCTTGTCAATAATTTGACTTATTACAGGATCTGTTCCCTTCACTTTTACTTCTGGATTTGCAGACTGAGCTTTGATTCCACTGCCAACCACACGATGAGTATAGCTAGTTTAATACACAAACACACACAAAAATGGTTTGGTAAGTTATTCTACTCTCAGAATATCATATTCTAGTTTGTATTTACTCTCATGGAACCAACATTCCACTTTAATGAGATACATTAATTTTGTACACATATTTTTCACAGACAAGAAATACAGCATAATAAAATTGCTACATTCCATAAGGTTGTATTGTTTATTATAGCTTTAATTTTACTACAAACTTTAACAAGAATAGAGGTATCTACATTTTGAAGCAAGAAACATTCAGCCCTGTGAATGTGTTTTGTGTGTGCAAAGACTCCTCCATTTTGTATTTACTAAATACAAACTACCCTACTACTACAGTGCCTAAATGCATGACATTTCAGGCTTTTAAAACAAACTCCATCTTCTACACATACTGTATGTTCGGAACTACACCTGAAGTTTCCTAGTGTTTTTTGTGAATGCACATTCAGGTAGAATATTTATGGCAGGACAATATCCAAATTTTGCATAAATTATTCAACACTACATAACTGATATAATTACAGAGTAGGCCAAAATTTTCTTAATAGATAGGTATGTAAAAAAGAAGCAACAGAAACCAGATATATGTCATTCAAGAAAGAACTTCTGTAGTAAATAGAACATTGTTTCCAATATATCAAAACTCAAAATACAGAGACTAAAATTAACTACCGAGCAGAATTCTATGGCTTATTAAGATGCAATTCTTCATTCAACTTCCCATGTTATATGTAATACTCAAATTATGCAAGAAAAACTGAATATCTACCTTCTCATCACAGATACTGTACATTATGAAAATACTCTCCATATGTTAGGTTTTGTCTGCATACTCTACAAGAGGATAGGTCTATATATCTCTGTCTCAAAAATATTTTGCCAGCTGTTACACTGTAAGAAAAAGAAAGGGAAAAAACTTGTCAGGAATGGAGTAAAGAAATGTCTAATTCCCGCCTATTAGATCTGCAAATGAGCATAGACAACACAGCAGATTCAAATTCTGCAGAATCTGTTTTACAAAAAACTTTGTGGGTCCTCTTAGCTCTGCAGAAAACCTTCCATGTATGCTAAACAATGAACACTGTTCATTAAAGCAGGGTTGTCACATAGCAACAATCAAAGTCTTTGGTCTTTGCTTAAATATCCACTTAAGTGAGATTGAGGATATTCCTAGCAAGCATGCATGGACCCAGATACCATTTATAAAATTACATTGACCATGCTCATAGGTTAAATTAATCCTGTCATACAAAATCACTCAAAGCTTTCCATAGGTCCCAGAGAGCACAATTTAACTTCTATATGTGTGACAAAAAAATTAGTAGCTCCTTTAAGCATTTCAAAAAGATACTTTTTAGACTACAAGTTCTGCAAAATGCTTCAAAAGTTAATTTTCCCCAACTTTTAAGGTATTAAGAGCTAGCAGTCTTTCATTGCTTAAGTCCTTTAAAGCATTTGATTTCACACAGTAAATAGTAAAATTCTAGACCTTTTACATACTGATCTTCATGTGCTATTTAGGGCAAGAGTACTCCCTATTTCTTCTACAAACAATGAAGTGCACTGGATGCAGACATACTATCAAATTTAAATTCAATTTTCTGTCAAGATATCACAAAAATTATTACCTAGGATTAGTCACAAGTTGAAGATTACAGCTTTATTCATTCTCCATTTGAGAAAATAATCAGCTGTATCAAATATTCAGGACACACTCTATCAACTGAATGTAAATACTAAAAATAATAAGCCCACACTAACAGCCCTTATAGAACCCTTTACTGATTCACTAGCCATACTATTACTTGGAACAGATGTTCATGTTGCACAATCAGGACAACCAGGCTTAATGTACCTAATGTAGTTCACTGGAACATGGTAGCTGAAATAAGTTTTTTTTAAAAATCTCCATAACACTGTTGAATACATTAAATATACAAATGGTTCATATTTTCACAAAGTGGTGTTTTGTTTTATAGAAGACAGCTTTTTATAGTCTTTTGTAGTGATGGAGCACTACAATTTTTTCCTCAGAAATCCTTTCACAGTCATTTGTGTAAATCAAAATAATTAATTCGATAGGGAAATACTTCTTTTCCCTTTCCAGCTGAGGAATACTGCACTCCCCAGGTGGACAACTGGTTTAACTCAACACACTGGTTTAATGCAATGCAGCAATTTCTCTTCATACTATAACACTATGAAAAGAAAATCTTAAAGGTTATGGCTATCCTTCCTACAGTGCTCCCATTTTCTGTTTCACAGCATGCAAAACCTATGTTCTCACTTTCTGTCACTTAGAATTTTTCATTTAACACCTTTTTTCAAATGTGACAAACCCAACTTTTACACATTTGCTTGTGGACTGCGTAACTATGTGAAAAAGAATATAATTTGCTTTTTTTATTCAATTGATGATACTCGTTTCTTTAACAATGCAGGAAGAAATAAACCATATAGAAGTTGATACTTGCCTAGGTTACAATTTTATTAATTTAGCTCATCTGGGCTTTGTCTGGCAATGACTCATTCAAGGCTGGCCATCCTTTCTTTTTCAGTTATTTCCATAACAAATCCACAACCTTGTACAGCTGGTATTTACTGTAGGACTAAACTCCCTTATTTTACATGAGGGAAAGTCACTGGGAAAGTATTACAGTCTTGTGAGTGGACCAGGTATTAGAAGGTACGATTGTGTTCCCCAGCCTCTTTAGAACTGTCATCCTCTAAACAACTCTTCACCTGTGGTTCATAAGGAATAGTTAGATTTACTTACCAGTAAAAGGTGTTAGCAATTAATTTTGTTCTCTCTCTCCTACTCCTAGTCATTCTGTTAAAGTTCTTTTCATACTCTCCCAAAAGCAAAATACTTATCTGCTCCACAGGTAGAAGAGTTCTATTATCTAGTATCAAAATTTCTTTCTAGACAATGATTGGTTCTCCTTTCTCACTTCAAAATATACACTTTTTCTGATCTACACATTTTCAACATTGTCAACTCTGTGTGGACCAAAGGCTCTTTGCCGTTTTGGGTTGGAAGCTTCAAGTTATCCCAGAAATAAGTCCAAAATACATTTGAATGTTCTCTCAGTTCTCATGACTAAGGCAATTCCTATACAAAGGTCAGATATTCTTACCCAGTAACACTGCCTGTAGCAAATGTCACTTAACCTTCATCTTTCTGGCCCACTTTGATGAGAAAAAGCATCTCTGTACAGAAAGCAGATGTACAATCTGAGTGGGCGTGCTCTAGTCTGGGAATATCCTTGTCCATTTTTCTACCTGCTCTGGCAGCTGTGTAAACAAACTGAACATTCGGTAAGCATTTTCTTCTTTTAGGGTCACTATCAGGCTCCTTTTCCTTCCTTTCAGAAAGGAAATCCACTCAGTCATTTACTTGTCAAAGAACCCACTCACTTTAGTTACTCAAATTGCATCCTTTGCTTTTTCCAGTTAAGAGTGGGGAAGGGTAAGAAGCTGAAACAGAAGTGATATGTGTATTGAAGCAATGACAAGCAGCACACTAGTGCTTGATAATACCACAGCTTTAAGACTATTAAAATTGAAACACTTAAATCATTAGGTACTGGTAGTAACATCTTCCATATTACTTGTCCTTACTTGCTCTGAGCTGTTTAGCACCTTTCTTTCTTCCTTCCCTCTCACTCCTAGCCTTTCACCTGCAGCTGGCATGATCCTTTCCAGGGCTGATAGAAGCACAACATAGCTCCAATCCACCTAAAACCTCCACAAATGCACTGGCTGCCCCCAAAACAGTTCAAACCCTGTTCCGTTTCATCCCATACTCCTGACATTTTTTGTCTGATACAGAACCCAGCAGACCCTCAAATAACACACATGATTACGTCCATAGAGAAAGCTTTGTGTCCAGGATTGATATAATCACTATTTGTTTCAAAGCCTTCTGGTTTATTCTCAGACCTATTAGATATTTAGGAGAGAGGAGTGAGAATATGTGAGAGAAACAACTCTGCAAACACCAAGGTCAGTGAAGAGGGGGGAGGAGGTGCTCCAGGGGTCAGAGCAGGGATTCCCCTTCAGCCCATGGTGAAGACCACAGTGAGGCATGCTGTGCCCCTGCAGCACATGGAGATCCAAGGTAGAACAGGTATCTACTTGCAGCTCGTGGAGGACCCCATGTTGGATGAGATGGATGTGCCTGAAGGAGGCTGTGATCCCATGGGAAGCCCATGATGGAGCAGACTCCTGGCAGGACCTGTGATCCTGAGGTGAGAGGAGCCCACCCTGGAGCAGGTTTGGTGACAGGACTTGTGATTCCATGGGGGACCCATGCTGCAGCAGTTTGTTCCTGGAGAGCAGTGTAGGAGAAAGGGACCTGGGGGTCCTGGTGGACAGGAGGATGACCATAAGCCAGCAATGTGCCCTTGTGGCCAAGAAGGCCAATGGCATCCTGGGGTGCATTAGAAAGGGGTGGTTAGTAGGTCGAGAGAGGTTCTCCTCCCCCTCTATTCTGCCTTGGTGAGGCCACACCTGAAGTATTGTGTCCAGTTCTGGGCCCCACAGTTCAAGAAGGACATGGAACTGCTTGAGAGAGTCCAGCACAGAGCCACTAAGATGATGAAGAGAGTAGAACATCTCCCTTATGAGGAAAGGCTGAGGAAGCTGGGTCTCTTTAGCTTGGAGAAAAGGAGGCTGAGGGG
>VZRW01009498.1:159693-214795 GCA_013398125.1 Aegotheles bennettii | reverse complement strand
GGAGTCATCAGCAAGACTCATTCTCCCTTCAACACCATAACAAAATTTCCTATTTTCATTCTGAACTGCAAAAGAATATACACCAGTTTAAATTTCATAACCTTTTGTTTGAAAATGTCAGGGGGAGCAGCTTCTACGCTTCATGAATATCAACTTTTTAGTCCATTTTACCACAAGGAGCAGACTTTCTCTCAGATGGAGACTTCCAGAGCACTCCTACCATATGAAGGATCAGGTTTGATATCTTTCTTGTGTCTAATGACGGAGTCTGGCCATGTTACATTCTCCTCCTCTGGATTTATGTCTGATTCACTTCTCCACATAAGTCAGGTCAAAATTTTCTGAAGCATACTCACACTAGCCAATTCCCTCTTCTGTCTCTGCATGACAGGTAAAATGGTCAAGTGACTGCAAGTTTGTGCTGAGCTGTGAAGAGGCAAGTGCCACGTCAAGGAAAGAAATGAACACATAATTTTATTTCTTTAACAAGTCATCCTTGTTATAGAAATAACCAAAGTGAGGCCTGAATGGGAGCATGCAGAGATATAAAAATCTCTTATGATCATACATTTCCTGGGGGAATTGTCAATTTAACTGGTGAATCTATACATACATACTACACTACACTATGATATACTTGGAATAAGAACATCACAAACTCTTCACTCTTCACCACCACACTCACAAACAAAGGGCTTGGACAGAAATGGCACCTGGATGAGTTCAGCCTCCCTCCACTGCCACCAGCAGAACATGTATTGTGCTTAGTATAACTAAGCTTCAACACCCAGCCACTTGTCTGAGCAAAAAGCAAAGTGAAGAGTCAAATAAAACTGAATCACATGCACCAAGCTGATCATGGTTTCCTCCACTGCTGCAGGACACCAGAAACCTTCACATATTAGCTGGCCATACAAAGTCAATAATCAAAGATCTAGCAAAAATAGAAATAATAATAGAAAAATAATAGAAATAATCCTAAACCCATATTTTTTTCCAGATTAGGTGGGTTTTTTCCATAATTTCAGCCATTGATTTTAACACGCCAGCAAGTCTGACTCTATGTGAGCAAGCTTCATCATCTCCTTTGATCAGTTCTTTTAAAATATGATAGCTTGCCTCGGAATGTCTACTGCAATTTCTAGATAGGCTGATTTCCAATAGCCTCCAAAAGGCAATCTAAGCAGCATGCCCCTCTCTTTACTTTCTTACTACTCCAGTGAAAAAATTGTCTTTTTTTTTCCTGCACTGAACTTAAAGCTGTTAGACCACTGAATGCTACACCAACCAGCATGACTTCCAACACCTCATAGTGAGTCATTTATGTCTGAGTGATTGTTTCAAAGCAAACAGTGCTGTAAGTGAGTGGTGCCCAGGCTCCCTGCAAAGGCAGGCCACAGGATCTAACTTAATGCTTCTGCAGGCACACATATGCAGCACACACAGCAAAGCACACCTGTCCCAAAAGAGCCATATTAACGGCACATAACCCTATCAGCTATGCTGGTCACACACAATATGAGTCTTCTTCCTGCCATGCATGGAGCATTTCACCTTGTCATGACTCACTCCTGACTGATGTAATTTTGAAGGCACCTCCATATGAGCAGGAATGAGCCAATGAATAGCACAGGCACGCTGGAGCCCACCACTTCACTTCTGAGACCCATAGCATTTCCTGCTCCCCAGTCATGTCACTTAACATCCATCTACAGACTGTGTGTTGGACACTTTTGCCTTAACTGCAGGAATTATCTCCATTCCCACCAGCATTAGAACTGGAACTTACTGAAAGAAAAAAAAAGATCATGTTCTTGCAGAATTATTTTTTTGAGCACAGATGTATTCTCTCACTTTACTGAGATCCATCATATCCCACCCAGCAACAGACCTGAAAATCTGAAGGCTGTCTTCCTGTCAAGAGCTAGGAATGCTGTGATATGCACAGTAGACAATACCAACAGCAACCAGAGCACAGAGGTCTTATACCTGGATCCTGAGTGTCTGCAAGCCTCACAGAGTACAAATTGCATTTCTTATTTCTCCTTAAAAGTTTGACTTCACCATGTGTCTGTACATAATTAAACACTCCTGATTTCAAATACCACAGTATAATAACTGCTAGCCCATGCAAGCTTCCTTTTATAGCAACCACTCTCAGATTTGGAAAGCATTCTGAAAAACGGTAAGCTAAACAGTTTCAGCTATCTTTACAAATACAGTGAGAGGAAAAATGAAATGACATTTACAAGCAAGGGAGAATTTCCTTTTCAATAATTCTGGGAAAGGCTATTCTTATGGAAGGGATTATAATAGGAATAGGAAATGGTATAGACTTAACCCATTTCCATTACAGTCTTAAGACTGCAATTTTGTGGTTGTAATCTAATGTCATGCCTTTGCTATTAGTAGATTTTCTCCAGAGTCCGTACAGAAGTAGACATGTTCAGAAAGACCTCAGGAATATCCTGTTTTTCTGGCACCAACTTAAAATATAATTCTCAATAGATCAGTGCCTCTTTTTTATTTGTGTATTTTCTAGAATTAAATACACTTTACCTTCAAAAGAAATGCTGTCACCTTTGTTTAAAATGATACAGAAGTGCCCTTTAGACCCTATTTCCAGAACCAACATTCTGTCATTCAGATCTCAAAGAGTACTTTGTGATCATCTACCTACAAGTCTGATACAGAAATTTAAGAGAGGAAAGGAGTGCTGGTCTTGAGGCACCTTTATGTTCATCCTATTCTTCATATCTAAAGCCAGCAGCAAGTGATTTTAGTGGGAGCAAGACTGGGTCGTAAGAACATTAGCCTTCAGGCACTGGGAACAGCTCTTTCCCTGCAGTCTGAATGGTGCCAAACACAATAGTCATGACAAATAAACACTAAGCACTAATAGCAATGAAGAAATGACATACGACTGTTGTGACTTTTATTTGATATATTTAATAAAACAATATCTTTCCAAGGCTCAAAATGAGGAGGCAGCTCCATGTCAGAGGGAGCACTGAAAGATCACCCTGCTTTAGGAAAGCATGATGACTTCAAGTCAGCCCCTGTATGTGGAAGAGTACTGGCTTGTCCCAGTCATTACAGAGTGCCCACAGTTTTTCCCTCCATACCCATCCCTCTGTGACATGGAACCAAAGGGATATCCCTGCACTCTGCCCCCTCACTTTGTCCCCAGTGGGGCAATTGAAAGGGAGTGAGATTGGAGCAAAACCTGCACCTCAGACATGACAGCCCCATCTTCCTCAGACTCCCAAGCAGATTTACAAATTATGTGGGAGAGCAATGTATCTGTTCAGTGTCAGGCAGAATTTTGCCCCTCACTGATGTATTTCTGGGTAAGATTTTTTGTTGGGTTTGCTTTTTTTCTTTTTAAGCCAGTAGCAGATGGCTTACCGGTCTGATTTCATCTGACAATTCCTCTGCTCCTGTATTGCCTTCATGGACCACTCCATAGCCACAGTATGGGGCAGTTTCAGAGCTTTGTGATGCATAATTGTCACAGCTATTCAGAATCATAAAGTGAGATACTGACAACAGCAAGTTATTTTAAGTTCTGGGCTTATTTCTATCCAAGGTTTTCTTCTACATTCAATTTCTTCCTAAGCTGTGAACCATTCAAACTGCACTTTTCATATAGCTGAAAGCAGATTTGATTAATATTTCTTTGTGAAAATCTGAGAAGATTAAGGAGCAGTGATGTAGAGAACACATGCCCTTTCTCAACATGACATTCTCTAACATTATACAGGGGTCTGCAGATCCTTCCAGTCATTATATTTTTCACACTAGTGGTATCTAAATAGAGAAAAATCTATCATCAGGGAAGAATTTCATTTTTTTCATATTATAGTTTCAATCTCATGTGCAGGTCAACAAATCTGCAGCTGTGTATCGATTTCATTCTGTAACTAGGCAGAAAAGGCCACATTTCAAGGGAGCATTTGCAGATTGTTTTTCCTTTGTGTTATGGGGTCTTTTTGTGATGGTCCCTTAGAAAAAAATTAAAATTGTCCAGATGACTTCTATGCTCAATGAAGCAAAATGCCAAATAAATGTGTTTACAGACACATCAGTTAACTGTTCTTCCTCTGTGTATCCCAGAGTGTTACTAACCATGGAAACATTTTCCAAAATCAGTGGGGAGAAAAAAATCAGTCCGGTATTGATTGAATATGGTTTCTCATCTGCCTCATGACCTTTTCCATCATATATAATTAGAAATGGAAAGGTCTTAGCTGCATGCTTGCAGTACCCTCCAGAATACAGATTCAAAGTTCAGTTCAGTGCTGTGATAAAATGAAGGCACACAGTCCCCAGATTCTAGGGTATGGCAGTGCCAGTATTTGGTCCTCAAAATAGGAAATACAGACCATGCCAGCACTTTCAAGCTGATGCAATATAGGATCAGTAGGTGTCTTAACTGTTTTGATTGATGTAATATCTTGTATTGGATTGCATGTTGTAGAGGATGCATATGGTCTGCAACCACGTACAGCACAGGAACACATCAAACCTGTCAATTGTACGATATGATCTTTGTTACTTGCTGCTGCAGGGATGTTTCTATGTCAACAAGTCAACATGATTTGCTAACCCGTGTTTAAGGAGAAGATTATTATGCCTGTTTCTAAAAGCATTTATATGATTCCCTTGTGGTGAGTCAAGCTGCTGTTTCTGAAAGTCTAAAACTTTGAGCAGCCATACTGACCATAAGCCTAATGCAATAGCATTTCTGATTTCAACACCTACACTTCCTTGCTTTTAGCTGGATTTAGAAGTTTTGCATGAACGCCATTATGAATTGACCCTGACTCCATCTATATGTAAGGAGTTATACCACAGAAACATATGCCCTTCCCAACGTACAAAGCAGAGATACTGGTTGCAGAATCACCATAGACAAGTTAAATATATTTCACTTTCAGATGTAGCTCTATTTCCACTTCAATGTGAAAATATTCTAGCAAAGCATCAGAAAGGTTATTATTGAAAATCAGTGCTTTGGAATAGATACTTCCTTCCAGTGTGGGGTAGGCCTGTAGCTCAGCAGAACGTATTTCTTGACTCATTATTTGTAGCTCCTGTACAAAATTGCTTAATAAACTGATTAAGGACAAGTAAAATAGGTCTCCAGTATTTAGGATGCTGGATTTGTTAAGATGATAAGCAGGGGTCACCCTCTTATGGTTAGTTGCTTGTGTCTGTGTGGTTTCCAATGGACAGCTGCCCATACTGCACAGGAAATAACTAAAATTGTCACAGACTCAGATGAGAAGCCATTGCAGAGTCCACACAATGGGTGGCTGAAGAGACTAACCCAATCTTTGGGATTGTCATCCCTTTTAGAAATCTTTTCCCATAATCTGTGTGAGACCATAGACTATGGGAGCATGACATCTGACTGATAATCCCACACCTTTCAAAAATCATACACACAAACAGATTTTTTTAAAACATCTGACACTCCTTCCTCATTTCAGATACCTGCTCAAACCTCTGAGGACTCTGATGGACTGGTTAAATATATTGCAACTTTCTTTAATCTTGCTTAAGAAGAAAAATAGTACATGCATGTTTCAGTAGTTTGTAAATTGTAAATCTCTTCCACTCATTCAGAGATCATTTCAACTTCCTGCTCTGGTTTCTGGCTTTTAAGCAGGCCTTGTTCTAAGAGGGCAGCTTTATTCAGCCACCATAAATAAGAGATTTGTACACGTGGTGGTATGCAATTGCTCTCAGTTATGAATCAATACAGTATCATTTCTCTTGGCATCATTATAAATTATTTCCAACATAGCTGTGAACTGAAACAACATTTCACAACAGAGTACATACAGGTAGTATTCTAGATAAAGTTCTTCAAATTGTTTTGACCAGAAATACACCTGCATAATCAAACAATGAGTATCAGTCTGCCAGCAACATTAGAGTACACAGACAGAACACCTTTTCAGTGTGGATGAAACATGTATGAATGATGATTCATTGCATCTATAAAAACAAATAATGCTCGCCGTCAAAAAGAAAACAGCAAAAAAGAAAAACCTGACAGTGTTGTTTGAGTGTTGTTGCTCCAGTCTTCTTATAAAGAAAAAAAATTTAAAAAGATGGTTTGCCTGCAAAAGACATGATATAATGCCATCTCCTGGTTAAAATGTGAAGAAAAATATACCAACTTCATATTGAACATTTTTATTTATTCTCATGTGGGTTTAACTAGATCATTCTTGTGTAGGATTTCACAAAAACCATACAGTCAATTACTTGGACTGGTTTCTTTGGCACATTACAGTATCTCCACTACTGAACTTTCTGGAGCAGTCTGTACTAAAGACAGAGTCTTGCTACTCAACAGTTAAAGTTCAGTGCAAGTTTGCATCTTAAGACAAGAATCTCTCTATTTCACCCCAGTAATGGCTTTTGACCTCCAATTTTGACACACTCACTTTTCATTGACTATCTGATACTTTTATGATGTTTGCTTGTTCAAAGATTGAATAACTTTGGCACCAAAAATATTTTAAAATTAGGTCTTTGTGAATTTTCTTTTGAGAACTTCATGTGTTATTGGAGTCACATAGCTACAAACTCCTAACTCTGCAACATGCAGAGACATTTTCATAACAGCTTGTAGATAAAAAAGATTTAAATATTTTCCAGTTTAAGCAAAATATGAATAATTTGCCACTAGGAAAGCCAACAGTTCTTTTAAGATACATTCACTACCCCATATCTCCAGTTCTTTTGAATCACCAGGCACTTTAAGATAGTGACAAGATCAAGGTAAAGATAGCACTAATGTTTATTAAAGTTAATAGCTGGAAGAGACCCTGAACACACATACACACACATACTTATCAGATTTCTCCAATACCCTTCAATCCAATGGTATCATTTGGCCATTCCCTCCCACTTTTGAAGAAACTCTAGGACTACCTTCAAGATACTGAAGTTCTTCCTAAAACCTTCAGCTATTCCAGGATCATCAATAAGGAAGGCACACCTGTGTGTATCAGTTTAGTGCCCCATCCATTCTCTCTCAGGCTGCATGGTCCTATAGCACACTATGGTTTACAGAAATCTCCTTTGAGGTGTTGAGCAAAAGAAGCCCAGAGGTGACTTGAGCATGGTGTGTTGGATTGGTGTTGCTTACCACTTCAGATTCACCAACTCACTTGCTTTTTCCATATTCTCCATATGTACCAGGTGATGGGGAAAGTGGGAAAGGTGTGCAGGGAGAGGCAACTGCCACTGCTCCAGAGAGGCAGCAAAGACAAGCTCCATGCATGCACCGCTATGACTCAACCCACAGTTATTGCAACATATTCCTACAGCTTTAGACTCCTAAACATCAGAATTGCTCCTGATGGGTAGCAAATTCCTGAACAAGAATCTGAGCTCTTTATCTGATATGAGAATAAAGCTGATCAATGGAGAGAATTACTGTATTGTAAAACTACAGCAATGAGGGCACTGTGACAATTACTGGATATTTATTCAACCGATTTTCCTCAAGGAATTTTAATGAGGATTTCACACTCCATAACCACATGCTTTAGATTCTGTCAGTAAAAATGTTAAATGCTTCTGTTAAAGTAATGTGACACTGTTTTTACTGCACTACTCCTTGCAAAAGGGAATGATATTTTAGTGAGACGAGAGCATAACCACTTTTTTTCAGATGTCCTGAGAATGTTTTAAATTACTTTATGTTGTGGCTGAATCCCTCAATATGCCACCGAACTCAGAGAGAAATGGCAATGCCTGTCTCACAGTGGAACAGTTGTAGAAATTCCTGTATAAGTTTCCCCATGATCTCCATGTGGCTGGCAACAACATTGTGCCTAATGAACAAGGAATGCTTATGGTGGGATTAAAAGTGAGAAAATCCACCAATTCTATATAGAAAGCTCCAAAGTTAAACTAATTTATTTGCAATTACGGCCACTACACGTTATTGATTGTTATATTACAGAAAAATTAAGGTTTTGGTTCCAAATGCTTAGATTCAACCTCATTACTATGGCAGTGTGATCCAAATAAGAAGAGATCAATTAAGAGTTTGGAAACTCAGCTTATATTCTGGACTCAGCCACTGATTTACACCGCAGTCTCCAAGGGCTTAATTTTTCAATGCTTCTCTTCCACTCGTCTTGCAGATTGTAAGTAATGTTTTCAGAAGAGATTGTCTCTCATTACCCACTTCTACTATGCCTTGCTTAATGAGGTGTCAAACTCACTGACGCTTCTAAGCTTAACTATACTATACATAATAACATAATAACCAATAATGCACAGAAATCATCCTTCAGAAACTGAAAATTAGAATTTGTTATTCCAGATTGCCATTACTTTCCTGTGCTTCTGACATGGGCTGCCCTGCAGTTGTTCACGGAAAGGTCCCAGAACTTTCAGACAACATGGCAGTGTTTAAAATGCAAAGTGTGAAAGTATATTTCAGGTAATCTGCTCTAAATCATTCATTGGTGGGGTCATTTAAGTATTTCCATGTATATGGCATGGTCTACTTTTTCTGCTTGGATGTTTAAGTTAAATAATCACCAAAAAAGTAAGTAGAGTTGTATGACCTCCTTGAAAAAAACAATATACATTTAGTTTTCAGCAATTTGTGTTTCCATAGCTGCTTATGCCAGACCCCTGCAATTTATAGCTCTGTGAAGCAGAACTGAAATTTCAAGTTGGGGGTTTATATTCCTTCTTGGTGTAAATCTACTACATTTTACAAAATTACACCAGAAAGTAATAGAGAACAGCAACAGAAAATTACTATCTGCCACTTCGGGTTTGGAAATGTGTTCTGAAAGGAAAATGTCTTTCATATTGCAGACTTTAATGTCTCTCAGTCATAGTAACTAAAGTCTTGGTCATGCAGACATTTCATGTGGATGGCTCTTCCTCATTCAGTCAGTTCCACTGATACCAACTAGATAACTGGGTAAAAATAACTCATGGAAATAAAACCTGCAAGATTTTTCCAACCCAGTAATAGGCCATACCTTTTAAAAAAGGATATCAGGGAAGCATCACCAATTAAAATAGGTGTGGGTGTTTGGTTGAAGAGAATCCTCACTACTGAAAAGGGGAGAAAAACAAAAGTGAAAATTCTGAACTTTAGTAAGGACTGAAAAGGAAAGGACAATGACCAATGATGAAGAAATTAAAAACACAAAGACTGTAAAGAGCAAGAATTGTGGAAGTAGATGATGATTAAATACGGCAATGCATATTTTGAAGCCGTTATGAATGAGTCTGAAACTAAGAGTAAACTTTCTGGTGTAAACTGTAGCAGTGGTTCAGAAGCCTTACATGAAACCAAGTTCTCCATATCTCTTTCTAGAAGTTGTGCTGCCTTTACAAGGACCTTCAGCACCCTGACAAAGGTTGATAAGCTCTAAAGCCAAATCTGGATGAAGACCTAATACAAATAGAGAATATATACATCACAGAAAGCAGCACAGGATTGGGGCCTTTTAATTATAAATTGCTTAGGACAGATGTAGATTGTGTCTTCTTTCCTTTGGGAGGTAGCTGTCACTCTGTTGGTATAATAAAATGGCAACCATTGCTATTGTCATAGCAATGATTTGAGGTATTGGTGTTCTGAGCATATACCACCAGCTTTTACTACAAGGAAAATACATGTTGCTGCATTTCTATGTGTGGCATAGCAGAAGCCAAGAGACCACCAGTCCCCTATGTCGTTCTAATCAGAGCCATCACATTCATGCACATAAATGAACAGGCTACAGGCTGAAGCACTGCCCTGCCCACGGAGGGGGTGCAAAACACCCTCCTGGCCTTGGCATGATCCAAGGGATATCAGGTTGAAGGCTGGATAGCAGGAGTGAATCCATCCTGTTTTGAGTGGGAAGAGAGTGGGTGCAATGTGTGTAATACCATTTGGTCTTGGGGTGAAAGGATGGGCTTTGGCCTATCTTATGTGCTAGCCAATGGGTTTTCTGTGAGTGAAAACATCTCTAATTAGCAATAGCAACATACCAGCAGTAAACCAGCACAGTAGCCAGCCTACAGCAGTGACTGACATTTGCTCCTCCAGAGGAAGGTGGAAAAGGGGACTCGGCTCAGCCAGAGGTGCCATGCTCTGCATAGGGGAGAGAAAGTTCTTGCTAATAATGTCTGCAGGGACTGAGGCATTCATTTGGTTTATGCCACCTCACCTACTTCCCATGTGTCTAGCTAGGAGAAAAGGGATGACAGCTCTGGCTCATGGGGATTCACTCTCTCACAGGGGAGCTGCCTTCCCTCGCAGTTCTCCCTCGAATCAGCTTGCAAATAAGCATGTGGGGAGCTCACTCCTCTCCGTGGCCAAGTGAGATTAGAGACAGCATTTCGTTTGCGCGGTCCTTTTGGCAAGCATCCACTGAAGCGAACGATTACACAAAAAGTCAGTTATTCTTCTGTTAAAATAAGCTGCCTTTTTTGAAATGGAAACAACAAAGTAAATTTTCTATGAAGCAAGTCATTAAACAAATTTTAGTTTAAAAGCATTTATCAGCACTGAAGGACTCAAAGAAAGAGAAAAATTAGGAAAATAATAGTCAGTCAAAGAAGAAGAAAAAAAGGGGGGGGGGGATAAAAAAAAAGAAACTGATTTCTTCTGAATGTTTTCCTTAAACTGAGGAAGTCAAAATGATCATGAAGAAGAAAGGGAAAATATGGCATCTGCATTAATCAGCATTAAGCACTTAAAACAAGAAGCTTCAATAACTGTGCAAATTTAATTTTTTTAACTTCTCCTTTCTATCCTTCCTCATTGATATTCATGGGGTAGTTACTATTATTTGCAAACAAAGATAAAAATAGCATTTACTCTTGCTGGAAAATGCAGCTATAATTTGTTATGAGTGTATGAACTACTTTGCAAAACTTCCATAATATAACCCAAAACAGGGCTAGACAAACAAGCTTTAGTCACTAAAGAAACAGGAAAAGAAAATGTAATCAATTCAGTTTTAATCAAAGGAGACATTTTCTGACTTTGGAAAAATAGGGAATTCTCTTTTTTTAGGATCAAGCTAATCTATAGTGATTTTTGCTTTCATTTTAAAATCTTTTCTTTTTACAGTGGGCCATTATTAAACACTAAAAAGGTCATCTTGCAAATGTTAAAGTAACATTCTAGCCTTTCTAAAATGAAACGTTTTTCTTCAGAAAATTAAGGAATTAAATGCTTCTTTTTATATAATATGTTTTACTTTTTATTCAGCTGAATTTATCTGCAGATGATTCATATTCGCAAACAGTTTCAGTACCCTAAAAAATTCTGATTTGTGCTATTCATCCAGAACATTTAGCACAATTTCAGTAAAAATCAGGAGCTACTTCCCATTTGTTTGGAGTTCAATTCTGCACCTGAAGGACATATTTTGAAAACGACTGTTTATTTGCTTGGTTTGGCTTGACTTTGCTTGGTTGAGTAAAACCAGGCCAAGTTCCATTAGATCCTGGAGTGACTTATATTTTTGGCTGGAAACTCCTGAATGCCTTTCTGACAGGTTTCATGCTGAGTGCTAAAATCTCTCAGCAGGTGAGAATGACTCTACTGGTCAGGTCTACTGGTTCTGAAAGGCCCCAAACACAGGGCAAGTTTATCCAGAGCTTTTCATAATACAGGCAAAAGGAAATTTACCACCTCAAATTTCAGGATTCAGAGCTGGGCTACACCCATCAGAGGTGGCCTGGTGAGAAGTCAACCCTTATGGCTTCTAGTAGAGCAGGAAAAACAGGGGAAAGACTGCTGCTGGGAATGGACATCTTCCCTCTGTCCCCAACACTAACAACTGTTCCAGGCATCTCAGCAGAAGCAAACATGAATTTCCAGGCTATGGCAGAGGAAGAGCAGGCATAGAGGCATAAGGATGATCAGAAGTCAAACTGAAGTTCTATTTGGTTCAGTATCCTGCCTCAAGCACTGGCCGAGAGGGACTGGGAAAGCATGTAAATGAAGACAAATATGCAATGATGTTCCCTTGGCTTCTAGCATTCTATGATCTCCAAGATTTTTGAGCCAGAAATGGCATCTTTGTGTTTTACAGCCTGTAATAGGTTCTTCTTCTGTGGATTTATCCAATCTCTTTTGAACCCATGTAAACTTCTGACATCTTCAGAAACCAGTGCTAATTCCATCAACAATTTAACCACCCTTTCTAAGAAAGAGCCCTGCTTTTGTTTATCAAACATGCTTCTCCATACCCCTATTTGTGCTACCTTCCTTGTGCCACTCACAATTTATAGATTTCAATTTCCTCCTCCCTCAGGCATCTATTTTCCTACTCAGGATACCAAGTTTATGTAGTCAATCCTCACCTGGAAGCTATTTCATAACTTTAATCACCCTGTCACCCTTTTCTAGTTCTGCTTTACCTTTTTTTGAGATGTAGGGGACAGGACCATATGGGGTCCTCAAGATATGTTCACCTCACAGACTTATGCAGTGCTATATAAATTGTTTCTAATTTTATTTTATCCCTCTCTTAATAATTCCAACTGTCAATTCCAGATGTGCAACAGTTTACATCTTCCAACATTGAATTGTATCTGCCATTTTATCATCCAATCAGTACCTTAAGATCCCTCTAAAGCTACCCTGAATTGCTAGTTCTGTTTAAAAAAGCTATGTCACTTCATTTTGTTGACTCCCTTAACCAAACCTATATGTGGTTGAAAGCACAGAGCTCAGCAATGATCTCTATGGGTTTCCACTGATGCATCAATCAGAGAAGCTAGCCAGTTTCCCTTTTGGTTTCTTTTCTACCTCCAAACTTGCTATTTAAACATGCTAGGACTCTTCATTTTGAGCCATAGCACTTAATTTCCTTAACAGCATTTGATGAAAACCTCCTCAAAATCCTTTTGGAAAACCTAGTAGAATGTATCAGCAGGATTTTCCTGTCCAATGCTGATTGATTCCTTCAAAGAAATCCGCATTTTTAAGAATAATTCCCTATGTAAACACAATGCTTTTGTCCTACTCAGTAAATCATATGTAATTATGTTCATTGGTTGTGTTCTTTACTATATGTACTACCTATCTGGTAAATGCAGATGTCAGATTTACTAAGATTTATATATCCTCAACTTCACCAGTAAGTCTTTTCTTTTTTCAAATTTTGTCATTCTCTCTCTCTTTTCATAAGCAAGAGGGAAATTTTAGAATACTGTATGCCATGATTTGTAGTTCATTCATTTCATAGTTAACTTCTTAAGTGAGCACCACGTGCTTTGGCTGATCTGTTCTTATTTCTAGGTTTTTTTAAAAAACAAACAATTTCCAACTATTGCTATCCATTTTCTTCAAAGACCTCTTTTGCCAACACTTCAGTTCATAACAGATCCTCTGATATTTCCCATTTAAAAATACTCAGGAGCAAGAATCCATCTAGCCTCCCATTGTGAATATGGCTTTAAACAACTAAAATTTTTTTCTACTTTTATAGCTGGATCATCTATTGTTCTCTGCACACTGTCTCATGTGTTTGAGAAAGCATTTTTAAACTCTTTAGCAAAGAGTGCAAGGATGATCACCCCATTAATCAAACCAGTTATGGTACTTTCCCATATTACTCTCTTAAACTAGCACAGGGAAAAAAGGGATGTAATAAAATATTACTAAAGATTATTTATTTATTTCTTAATGTCTAATGATGATTGTGATGATGGTAATCTCAACTTCATAGCATTTATTTCCATCACATCACAGCTATTTACATACAGCCACCACAGAGAGCAAGAGGACAGGCCAACCTGCAGTGGAATATCCAGAGAGGATTTGTGGAGCGCATACCCAGGGCACTCTCCTCATTATCCTTCCCCTCTTCCTCCTCGAGGGAGATAACTGACGATGACTGCCCTTGCTACTCAGGCAAGACTCTTCTTTTTATCTTCTTCACTTTCCCCAAAGCATCTGTGAACTCTGAACCACATCTGGCTCCATTTGTTTTATTTACAAAATATGACAAGCCAGCATAAACATTCCTGTCTCAAGTAAGCTCAGTTTATGATTTAAAATGGGGTAAAAGTATAGATTAGATACTGCTGAACCTAACTTTGAAGTTGCCATATATAAGTTAAACATTAGTGAAATCAGAATCCTTTGTTTGAAGCAGGGGTTGATAAATAAAGCAAAAGTGAATAACAAAAAGCAGATTCAAATATGCGATGTCTACACATACTCGCTTAGACAAGAGTGTTCCCCACCACTCAGAGCCAAAGGAATTTCCCTCCTCATTGAGGTTTTCACAGCAAAGAAATCTGGCTGTGTAAGCTACAACGATGATGCACTTCCTAATCTAAACATTTTTGGGAGCAAGTCTAAGGTGGTCAGAGCCCATTTCCCATATAGAGGTCAGACACTGACAGGTACTGGCATTATGCCTGAGAGCTATAGCTTCTATGTAGCTTAGCCATTGAAATGACTAATCATGCCTTTCATCAAAAGCAAGACTAACATATACTGGTGTAGTAAAAAGGTGGTTATCAACATGTGGCACACATGGCTGTGCAACTTACCTTCCACTTGCACACAAGTGAGTAGCTCTTCTGTAAAAGGATAACAGCTTAACAGTGGAGGAAGGTGTTTTCCACTGGAGGGCAGAGGCAATCCCAAATTCTGCCATATGTTTTAAAATTTGAGTTTTGCCTAAAAGTCAAAAGAAAGTGAAAATATTTTTAGCATAAAATTTTTCATCAGGAAAAGCTGATCTATCTATAGAATGGCAAGTTTCAGTGATTTTTTTCTTTTTAAATAAATCCTTAGATTAGCATTTTGAAACTGTCAGAACACCTTCTGGCACTTTTTTTTCAATATTTTTGAATTTCAAAATAGGAGTTCATTTATAGTTAAAATATTAAAAAAAAAGTCAACAATAAAATCTCTAAGATCAGAATTAAAAGAAAGCATGGTGAATATATTGCAACATTTCAACTAGTGCACTCTGATTACTCATTGAGTTCTTGTTTCTGTTTGCAAAAATTCATTTTGATTTTCCATTCTGCTTTTAGACAGGAATACTCTTTGAAATAGTGGAAATTTTCACAGAACAGACAAACTGTTTCTCCTCCCAACTCCAGTTAAAACCTTAGTTCAGGATTGTCCATTGTCAAATTGCCATTTTATCTTTTGCCACAGATTAACACTTGATGCAAAGTAGAGGACATTTTTATATTTGCAGCATTTTGAGGAGTACAAAACACAGGCACCCTTACAAAAGAATCCTGAAGATAAATCTTGAAGTGATATACACAGGAGTGCAGAATTTACAGCAAATTGCTATCTGACTTTAAATTTAGGAACCAAAGTGACTCCTAACTGGATGGAAATTTTGTTAGAAGGTTCAGCGGGACCTAGACTTGGCCTCAAATTTCTACATAGAAGTAGCATTGATTTGAGGGCTTGCATCAGCTACACATTTTTTATCAAAGCTTCCTATCTCACCTTCAACCTACCGCTGCTGCCCCTGCTGTTACCATGGTGCCCCCTTATTCACACCACGGTACTGGTTTCTCTGAAACTGAGATTTGAGTTCAGGATTTTACCAATAACTTTCAAGGTTCTTCAAGCCTTGACCCCTCTGTTCTTGCATAACCTGGTCCACATTTTTGTTCCTGTTCGTAACCTACTTTCTGTTTTTCATTTATCTCTGCTCCCCCATCACTTTTCAAGTTGACTGTGTCATAACACAGTGCTTTTGCACAGCTGACCCCAGTGTGGTGGAACTCAGTTCCTCTTGATACCTACAGATTTGGGAGATAAATTCCTTCCTCCCATCTCTCCAAGATTTTCCTGGGCTGTCTCATAGGTTACAAAGTGTGGTCAGGCCGTGTGATATGGCTTTCATTCCCCCTAGACCTCCTCCTTCTCCCATTTTTTAAAGTTAAGGGCAGGCTGTGTAAAAGAATCAGAGCTCACAGTAGAATAATTGGAGTCATTTGAGACACACAAAGGTCATACATGTTAGTGCTTTTGAGGAATCTGTGATAAGGCAATGGCTGAGAAGGCTTTGTGATCCAAGCCAGTATTGCTGCTTGGCGTAGTTTACAGGAGAATTTTAAATAAATTCATAATAACAAATAACAAACCCCCTTTATGTTGTGCTCCTTATTGTAAAGTTTATGAGTGTTGTGTGCAATATTGGACATGCAAAGTTCCTGTCCTCTTGTTTTCCTGAAAATTATTTGCAGTTGTTGTTACAGCCTAACTCTACCACTGAGAGTTTTCTTCCCACATAAATAACCTTGAAGACATTTCAAGTATGTTTAAGAATTAATTCCTCCTTGAACACACTGTCTTTTGAAAGACAATGCTTTGATTTCAAGAGAAATATGAATTAACTGAGAAAATGTTAGTTTCAACACTGTATTAACTTAACTTAGAAAAATACCTTTATTTTACTTATATAATTTTTTATTTCAGAAAACCCTGTAAACAGTTGCACTGTTCACAGTTTTCTCAAATTACAAAATGAAAAAATGTCCTTTCACATTTTTCTTGTATGCCATCATTTTTTCATTACAGTTTCAGGCTAGTTTCATCCTGATTATGACTTTTATGACCACAAGAGCTAGTCACAGCAGCCAATCATAAGAAGTGCAATGCTAGGCCCTTAAAAAGCTGGTTTTTATTGTAAATCATTTTTTGCATTACAGCAGATTCTTGGACTAGGACTCCAGTATAGTTAGAACTGAAGAAGGATTGAACAAGATACCTACTCTGGGATTCTTTTGTAAGTAACTTCATTATTCATTTCTGTTAAGTCAAAACTCAAAAATTAATGAGAACCAAATTCTAAGTATATGTGGAATGTGCTATCACTGCCCTCACCAAAGTGCAGCTTTCTGTATTCTTGATCATACTTTATATAGAGAAGGTTTTAATCTAGGTCAGGAATGAAACATATACCTGGTGGGGCTAAATTTTCTCTGGGCAGGAAATGGAGACCCTGGTGTGGCTGAAGAACTTGACCAGACTGTCTTGGGGTTTTGTAAAAACAAATGAACAAAAAAAGAATATATTTGTGCTCTGACCTTAACTTCCCTTAGAAATAACAGTGTGTTTCTCTTTCTGTCAGTGAACACCTCTCACCTGATGCTAGTTTGTCATCATACAAATCAACTTTAGAAGTCATGGAATAGACAGAGAAAACTTCAACTCTTTCATTCAGATTTCTGTTAACTCTAAAATTAATAAAAAGCAACCAATAGTAATCTCTATTTTGCAAAAACAGAACCCAAACCTCTGTTTCAGCAGTTTCTGGAACTCAAGCAAAACAGCCCTTTCAAGGGTATATTTGGAACGTCAGCACTCTTTTGTTCACTTTTCCAGCTGTGCGATGGCCTGACTTGTGTGTACCATTTTAGGGCAGTCACATATCCACAGTGATACAACAAAGCACAGACTTGCATTGAACTTTATCAATTTGTAAAGTCTCACAGGTTCAGGTGATGTGGGCCTTTCAAGGAACAGTTCAATTAAGCCTTCCCTCTACAAGAACAAAGACTTGATAAATGTTTATCTCTTCATACCACACTTCCCTCCTAAACTGACTGACATGTCATCAGAAATGAGCAGGAATACAAATGGGTGGAATTCAGAATAATTACTATCTCTAAAAAATGTGGGGTTTTGCTGAAGATAATGATTCTTCATCAATCCCTCACAGTAGGCCTCTATAGGCACAATTAAGCACTGCTTCCAAAAATTGCTTTCTACATACTTTACAGACCTCTTCAGTGATGCAGGCTTGTTGGGTTTGCTAAGAGTTGGAAACATTCCTCAGGAGCGCAGCGTCCCACAGTGTAAAGAACAGCTCCAGGAATTCTTTTTCCCCACTCTTTTCCAGATCTTCTGATGTGTAACAGATGGACATTATTATTTCTCTTTTTGGTTTCTATTCCTTTTATCTTTACCCAAAGTATTTCATCACCACATATTCGTACTGTCAAATTGCACCATGGTGGAATTATGCACACTTCTGGAATGTGGGATCATCTCTTCAGTTCTTCGCCCTTCCTACCACTTCCAGATAAATCCTCACATTTGCTGACATTCCGCTTCTGAGAATCAACTTACAAATGTCATACTTTCTCATTCTCCCTGTATCACAATCTCCATAATTTAGAGTAATTTTCAGTCCTACTGTTGTTTTTTCCTTACTTCTCATTTATAGTAAAACATCTGAATACAAAAACACTTATAATACGCCATGTCTTTTACCATAAATTTAGTTCCAGAAAGCACCTCAGTCTGGACAAAGGTATGAACCCACAGGACCTCCAGTGCTCTTGTCACCACAAGGTTTGTCATTGGTTTGGTACCTTGTTTTCTTCCTCCAGAGATGACTTTGCAGTGCTGAAAAGTTTTCAGACACATTGTTCAGATTTTCATTTCTCTTTTTATAGGATCATGACTGTCTCCTAGAGAAACTATCCCATCCTTCATTTTCATAAGGGCTCTTCAAACAGTAGAAGATGCCTTTCAATTATTATCATACAGTTTGATATAGATTTTAAAATTAATAGTACTATGGAAAAAAATAATGAAAACTGATATCTATTTCTAACTCCTGTAACAAGAGCATCAGCTGGCACTCAATTATTTAAATAGTTGGTCTCCATTTACACTACACTATTATACTGACACACAATTTATTGTTGGACTAATTTGTTCAGTTTGGATATGGTTCACTTCACAAATTTCATCATTATCCAAACAGATCTTCCAGTGTAGACATGCTTTATATTGTAGTCTTATCATAATGTTAAATAAACTAATGTATTTTAGCACAAATATCCTCTATAATTTGCAATTACACTACAAGTCCATTCATTCTAAGCAATAAAGCAAGAAACATTTTATTCAGATCTTACATACTTCTGAAGATAAACATGTTTATCAAAATTCTTGTTATGGTTTGTGCTTGTGGGATGAGGTTAAAGAAACGACAAATTCACTTTGGAAAATATATTTCTTCAGAATGTTTTACTACGCTTCTGGTCCCAAGAGCTATGCCTTCAATGTGTTCGAAAAGATTTCTGTATTAGCAACAGGAGTGTGAGTTTTAATTTGAACAAAACAGGTATTATAGAAGAAGCTGCATATGAAAGCAGTAAGAAGCCTTTGAGGTTCAAGAGGCCTTTATTATCTTCCTAAGGGGCCTGTTTAGCTCTGGCACGAAAAGCAATTTATACACATCTAGTCTTCTTTATTTTCATAGGCATAATTATTTCTTCCTGTTACAGTTTTACTTCTTTTGCTGCTTTCTCCCTAGTGCAGTTTAACCTCTTTGTAATAAACAGTTACAAAACATTGCTTGCAACACTAATTTCAAAGAGGTATGTCAACGTTCTTTGAAGGTGGCTTCAGTTCAGTATATGCAGAATTTCTCCTGCATTAAGATTTTTTTCAAATTTAGTTAGCTATTTTTATCAAAGATGAGCACAACTGCTGACAGTACAAGAAGCAGAAAAGACAGGGTCTCACAAATGTAAAAAGGAACAGATCACAGTTGACAGACAGAGTTGTGGGTTATTTTAAGTTGTATGCATTTCTGATAGAAGTTATCTCTCTATCTTATATGCATCAGGACATCCTTGCTACTCTATCTTTACTTATACAGTTCAAATGTCAATCTAGCTAGCACAGTAAAGGGCCAAGGTGGCAGGTAAAAAAAGGCATCCACAAATGGTCATATCAAGTAATTGATGTGCAACATAGATTAAAACTACACTTTTGTCAGAGATGGTTAGATTAATTTGTGTATGTGATTGATCTCCCAGTTGCAGCTGGGAAGCTGAGAGCAAAATGTAGTTAGTGGCAACTGCTACACTGAATGACCTCCTAACAAATTCATACAGGGCCGTGTGACTATAGGAAGGGAGAATATTATTTTTCCAAAGCTGTCAGCCTTCTTTGCTCAGCTCAGGTTTGCAAAAAGAAGCTAGGAATTTTCTCTTTCTTATACTTTCTTCAATAATACACAATGCTTCTGTAATTTAAAATTTTCTCGTTACTTTGATACTGATTGAAGCAGAATATGATGTACTTTTTCTTCTCTAAAAGGCTGGTTTACATCTGCTGCACAGAAAACAAACCATAAAAATGTGGTTTTGTTAGTTTTATGCAAGTAGACAGGACTTAAAGACATGTGGGGTTAAAGGTTGAAACACTTTCAATTCATCATCCAGCACTAGTTCTTGTGTTTGGCTGTTCAATTTTGCAAGCACAAGACAGCAATTATATGTGGAAACTGAGAAATTAGAACTCTTATCAACTCCAAGTATTTGTGTAAGGGCACAGCTGGGGGTGGGGGAAAGTCCAGATTCACGAGGTTTAAGGGGACATACAAGGAATGAAATATGGTTTGAAAGTGTACCTGCCTAAGATAGAATCTGTTAAATGTTTGCTGACCAGAACCCCTGTACATGTATGTGGGGGGCAGTGGTCCTAAAAAAATGCCCTTCAAACAAATAAGCATTTCTCCATGTCTTTATGGGTTGTTGACTTTATTTCTTTGAATATAAAGTACCTCTGTGTATTTCCAAGAATTATTATTATGCAGCTCCATAGTGATATAAAGTGAGTGAAAAGCACCAAGTTGAACATTCCACAAACATATGAATATTTAAACTGTGAAAATTGTGTTTGCTGCAAACAAATGTTGTTTTACTAAATTTAAAATCATAATCTTGGTATGGGGTTTGATTTTCAGAAGGACAATCACATTTTGTACTTATAAGAAAATGGTGCTATTTTCCAAGTAATAAATTTCACAACCCTGCTATTCCAGAACTGATCCTCCTTCCAGAAACCAAAAGCAAAGGAAGGGCTCACCTGTTAATCAGGACCTTGAAACCACTATTTATTATTTCCATCCCTTCTTTCATTGTCTGCTTTCTTACTCTCCCCTTGATCCATAGGTGAAACTAATTTGAGAAGTTTGTGTCTTCCTCAGTTATTATGAATGACCACCACCACAAATGAATGATCTACAGGTTACAGCTCATGCAGATTTAAAGCCAGTAGCCCTGATAACCAGGGGCTCTCTGCATCCACTGTTCATCAAAGCCTCAATTCTGCTCAGAGAAAATGTAGTGACTTCAGGACAAGACCTTGTAAGTTCATCCAGCAATGCTTGCTGAAATCTGGTGGGCTCTTTCTAAAGACAATTAATCATGCAGATATTTATAAGCTAATTGTTTCTCTACTAACCTTACAAACATGTCATAGCCATGGGGAACACAGGACTAAGGCAATCCTTTCCATACAGCCTGCAAAACCCCAAGCCTTTTCATTCATTCTATCCAACTGAAGGACTTTCCTTTGCACCAGAGAGTTTTCTGTGTGTTGAGAACTTTAAGATCTGACTCCCACTTGCTGGAAAATTAACTTACAAATGAAACTTGCAAAGTTTGCTTGCAGTGATGAGAAGCTAGTATTCTATAGCAAGTATTAGCTATTCTATATAGCTAATAATTCCATATTCTGTCTCATATGCTGACTGTGCAATCCAGGTATCACGTATGTTCCCCTCTGCTTTCTTTTTCATTGTGAATACCACTGTCTTGAAAAAGAAAGGATGAAAAATGTTGCTACAGTGATTTGGAGACAAGATAGTGAATTAAGTAGAAATAGTTACATTAAATCTATTTACAAAGTCACTTTGCATAGCTGACTAGGAAGAGTTGGCATTGGCCGCCAAAAACAATTTAAAGCAAGTTCCACAAAGAAGTCTTGTGCATGCCTTGAGGTTTAAAAAAAACCGTTATTCTTTACTTGAAATATGTTTATACATTAGAAAAAGTATTCACTTAGGAGTGGGACTATGCTCCACTTTTGTATCAGCAGGAAATCCTAATGCAGGAGTAGTTCTACAGTCAAAAAGCCCTCTGTCAGTGCTACTTCTTTAATTCAGGGCATCTGCCTAAGGAATACCGTCAAAAGACAACATCTGCCAATATTAACTGTGACTCCATTACACAAATTATACCAGCAAAAACTTTTTCATTTCCTAGGCTCCTGGAGAATGACAGAGGAAGGATTCCTCTAGAAAGGAAAATGAGCCATGTATTTGTCAAGTATCCAACCACAGTGCAATGAAGAATGGGACAATCTTCTGTCTTCAGAGAAGGGATGGATTAGGCTGCTTTTAGCCTCTTACCAAATTTTCTACTGACCATTCTGCTATAGAGCATGTCCCCAACCACATGTACCCCAAAACGTAAATTTAGGGGCTGAAGCAGTTTTCTACAAAAGGAAAGAAAATTCCAGTGTAATTTCGAATTAAGCTAATTCAAGTAGCAGTTACTACTCAATGAGAACAGTAGTAACTGGAACATAAATGAAAATTTAAAAGCAGTTTGGATACTCATCCTCCTAGAATCTTCTGAAGTAACTTGCTGAGGAGGTACCCTGATGTTCTAAAGTAATTAGTCTGGTAGAAAAAAAGGGGGAAAAAAACATTTAGCTTCCTGCCATGTTTTTTCAGCTTCATATTTCATTATGGATATCTAAGGTACAGTGAAAGCAAAGAGAAGGTTAAAAAAATTCAGTCACTTGAAGAATATTTCTTTTAATCCCCTTGATTAGCCTTAGTTATTATATCAAGCAATTTTTATTCTGCCTATGTAATATAACATCTCGACAGGCCAGATTTTCAAAATGTCCCTCAAGTCAGTGTGTAGTTATATGAATCAAAATCTCTTGCATGTGCCCTTTTTCATGTTAGAGGTTGAGAGCAGAAGTGATTGAAATGGCATTAACATCAATCAGCCTCTGTTTAAAAAAAGCAGGCACAACTACAGAACAGGAGTTCTGGGTTTAAAAGTTATTTGTTAACACAAAAGGTAGCTCACAGAAGAGCACATGTGAGTGATTTAGTCATCTATGAATGGAAATCACACTAGGTCTCTGAAAACTTGACCTTCATTAAATTTGCAATAATTCTCTCTTATACTACCTGAACAATGTTATAATTGTTTCATTGTAAATAGCTAGATTTAATGTTAAATGTGTCTGGTATTTTAGATATTTTTATCATTCAGAGGTCTACATTCAGGGCAAAGTCGATGCTGTGGATTCTTCCACTGTACTGGAAATTTCCAGTGAATATTCACCCCTCATTATACACAGTGAACTTTCACTAATATCAATACTGGTTTGGTGCATAGAATACAGATCTATACCACAGCTCATGAAAGATAATTTTGCTTCCTGTATCAAATTTCAGCTCTTCTATTGATTCTTTTGCTACCCACTCTCCTCAAGAAGACTAAAAATTGCTTGCAGACTTCATTATAAAATTACAAATTGAGGGCCAAAAAAAATCAATGATGGAGACCTGTAGTGGTTAATATGTCACTAACAGACAAACTTTCCCTATTTCCTCATGCGTTATTTGCTCATTTTGTAAGAGAACCAGAAAAATAGCTTTAAAAATAGAAAACTGAAATATAGTCCTTTATTTCTGGGGAAGAGAATCTACAAATTTAAATCATTAAACTATAATTATACTCTGAACATTGGAAGACTTTGCAGTAAAAATATCAGGTTGAGATTAAGTCAATAAAATTAATCACTTGTGACCCTGAGCAAGCAAAAGGGTTGAAAAATGCTACAAAATTGAAAGCTACCATGAGCAAAGGGACTTGGGGAATTCATTTTAATTCATCACAGCCAAGTTCAAATACAAGCTGTTCTTTGTTATTCAACCTGAGGTATTATTTTTCATACAGGCGCTCACATCTGACCAAGCCATAATCACATACTGTAGAGTTTTCTTTATCTGATTGTAGAAGTTTCCTGTTTTAGCTATATATTAACAATGAACTGCATGTGGATGGGGTGGTGTCATGAAGTGGACTATATTCTGCTCACCTAACCACATCTATCAGTAGATTAAGTGCCTCAAAGCTGGGACTTGAGCAATGGGTAGTAAAGTTGGCCCTAAGTCACTACTCTCTCCCTTACATGGGCCTAACAGACATTTTATACTGTGAATTCTTTTCTTTTCCAGCAGAGCAGACAGCTCTCCTGCATTTGCCTAAGAGAAGGTTATGAATTACAATAACCCCTTCCCTCTCATCTGTGTTTAATGATGGACTGTGTTGTCTAAAACAGTACTTCTCAATCCCAAAGGTACGTTCTACGCATAAGAAACTGCAAACAGCAAATGCAGCCATCTCCCCTCCAAGGATCCACATGCCATAATGATGGGCAGAGACTTCTTAGTAGAAATTATCTAAAAAATTAGGCGTGATTTAAAGGGTTAAGAAGGATGTAGGAAAGGTTGTGTAAAGGACACATGATCAACCACCTAAGAAGTAATTTGTAATTCAAATAGAATATGCTTGTGCTTTTGGATCTGAAGTGACCTGATCCATCTGCTCTGAAAATCAAGATGTGTCTGTGCACTGTGGGACTGTGCACTACGGGTGAATTTTAATTTGGCTGCAGCGGTTTAGGTTCTTCCTCTAGCCCTGAGAAAATTAAAACCAATTAATGAGGTCTCTTTGTGCTTCAGCATAGTATATTAGACATATGATTTTATAGCTATGAAAGTGGGGACAGCTGTATTTGAAGACTTTGAAGTAATGGAGAGAATTGCTTAATACATGATGTAAAGTAACACTTCCAAGTGAAACCAAGCAAAGTTCAAATACGTTTTTCAAGCAGTGCTTTGAAAAAAATACCAATTCAGAAACTATTTATGTTACCAGAAATAGTGAAGTAGGGTGTGCATGAAAAAGTATATATGCCATTGCCCATTCATAAGCAAAATCAAAGACCAAATCCAGTATTTGCAGCAAAAAAAAGTTTCAGTGAGAACACAATCTATGATAGCACAGCTCTGTGTTATTGGCTTGACCTGGCTTTCTTTCCGCAATATTTGCGAGAATCAGCTGAAACCTTTGTTTACTTATAAGATTTCCACTAAGGCTAGTTTGAATAGACAGATTTTTTTAAGATTTCAAGAAACATATAGCAGCCATCTGCAGGCAAGTTTATTCCTAAAAAGACATTTATGAATTTACATCCAATATAAATAAAGAGCAGTTAGGCAATTAAGCTGGAAAATGTGCATTTTTCAGACAGAAAATAAACATTTGTTTCTAGACAGTTGATGTACAAGTATCACAATTTAAAATTCGAAAACACAACTTCTTGCACACAATGCTGAGATTTAATTTCTGCTTGACAAACAGAATGTATAAGTGTTCTTGACTATGTGGATTTTTTTGTTTCTTTTCAACATGGAAGGTGCTAATCTTCCACATGATTTGAAAGGTAATCTTCATTCACATCTCCCTCTTATTTTTACTGCATACACAAAACCTTCTTAATGAGCTTTACCCTGCCATCCTTATTCAGGCAAATGGCCATTTCAAGTCAAAGGGAATTTTGCTTGACAAGCCTTGAGGAAGGACTTAAGGATTAAATGTAATTCCTGGAATGAATTTCTTATCACCTAGGGATATAGGTGGAAATTGAACTTTATTTTAGCCTGCCAATTCTTAGGTGGAGAGCACTGAAGAGTCCTATAACTTTGCTCCAGTCACTCTATGGGAAAGATTAGAGTTTTCTTTCTAAGCTTCTGTTTTCAGCACTTTCCTCAGCTATTACCTTGGGCCTGGAATATTTTGGCCTTGTTTCTATTCCCACTGGTGTTTCCCATCTTTTATACTCTTTGTGTTTGAAGAATATCTAGCTATTCCTTTAGCTATAGAAGGCCTAAAATAGTGTAAGGCTATTTATTTAGCTGAAGATCTGTTAAGATATCTTTGGAATAGGTTATGCAGAAACTATTTGGCTTTAAAAATCATATGTAGCATCTGTGCAGCTCCCTGTGAGGAAAATGATACATTTTTGTGATAGAAAAGCTGCGAAAGAAAAGACTGAGGTAGTTACAGGTAATGCTGTTTTCTAAGGTGTGTAAGGTCTTGGTCCAGCACCTAGTCAGAAAATAACTTTCCACATCTATGTGAAACTTCACTAGCACTATTAATAGGAAACTGCATTGAGGCATCTACACTCATTAGTTTTATAATTACACAGGCTTACGTAGTCTTCAGGGAATATAAAATGAGTGATCAATGAGGAATGGGACACAAGGATGTTAATTCTTGTCCATCTAGACCAAAACTGCATCTCTTAAGCACAGGAAAAATGAAATGTGACATGTAATCTGGGCTTGCTAAAGCAAAAGAAATACTGTTCTTTTGAATATGATTTTCTTTGAAATAATACCTATAGATTGCTGCTGTGCTCAGAGCCACTAAAGCTTAAAAGAATAAAACCATTACAATTTTTTTTAACAGTAGAATTTAGGTGTGGTTCCTCAACCTGCTCATGGAATAAAAATGTGTTTGGAAGGACTTAGCTAAAGGTTCCTGAGCTGTGTTGTACCACTCCCTAAAATCTCTAACAGCATGAGCAGCTAATCCACATTTAACTTTCACTCACACCAATATTTATATCATCTGTAGTATTTATCTAGTTTTACTTTATAGTTTGTTTTAAAGAAAGAATTGGATTCAGAGAGGTAGGTCCACTAGTGCCTGTTACACACAAGGATCTAGATTCACCCTCTGGCTGTACAAGTCCCTATACTGCTAAGTGCCAGAATCCAGAAAGGTAAATCAGAATAAGTCTCTTGCTACTCTTGCCCAGCATCTTACATATTCAAAATTGTCCACCATCAGAAAGAGGAGTCTGTGCTAGCCAGGTCTGGTTTTATGTGGAACAGACCTTTTTATATTCTTAATGTTATCTGCATATTTCTAGCACTCATCACAGCTTCAGCTAAGGGTCAGGACCCCCTGTGCTAGGTACTGTACAAACACAGAATAAAATTCCTGTTCTAAAGGATTTAGTAGGGCAAAAAATGGAACACACACTCTGTCAGAGAGAGGCACAGAGATACCAAAACAGTAAGAGGCTACTTGTTCACCAGATCGAGAATGAAATCAGCAAATCTGTTTTGAGTGTTGTCTAACTTCTGTTCTCCATTCAATGCAACATATTCAGAGATGCAAAGTAACCCTGATGTTGCAATTCATATGCACTGTAGATTGAATTTGCATCCTTTGCCTCTGGTTAACAAGACACATTTCTCTGCACCATGGCAACCACAAGCTATGTATGTCTGTTTGGAAAAGAACGGCACTTGCTGTAGTAGGTGGAATCCAAAGCCCTGTCCTAAACCACTTATGCTGTGACACAAAGGCTTCCTGCTATAAAAACACACCCAGAGAGGCCCAAGAGTGTTCACATACAGTCCTATCGTCTGAGACATCTGCAAAATAAAGGTGACAGAGGCACCACTCCCACCCAGAGGCTGAGAGGACTTTGTCCTACCTGTGAATTATGGTAGCACATGCCAACCTCCCATCTCCACTTCATTCTCCTCAAAAACCAGTTTACTCCATCTCTGTGCAAGCATTAAACTCTCAAATACACACAAAGCTCTTCTTTCCCTTTAAATGAGGTTTCTTAGGACAGGCAGGGTGAATTTTAACCTGTATGTCTAAAGATATTCATGGGAGCTCAGAAACACAAGTATGTACAGAAAAGCCAGTTTCTAGGTGCACAACATCCATGTAAGATCTTGAATATCTAGCCCTCAAGCATCTAAATCCTCACCATAAACCATAGTAAAGTCAAGCTAAGAATAGTTCCCTGATGCTCCAGTACTTCTTATAACTAATTTTCTACACAGATTGCAGAAAAAGGTTTCCCAGAGTCAGCTTGTAAGAAGGACTAGAGCCTCCATGGGTTACTTCCTTTTTAAATAAGATTTAAAGCACCACTCTCCTGAATATGTGCAAAATGACACAAAACTTTCCATGTCTTGAAGGGTAATTTTAAAAAAATACCTGGAAAGTTGTCTATGAACTAAGAAAAAGGGAAAATAAAAATAGAAAAAGAAGAAAAGAGGAAAATAAAAAGAAAAAGGATTTAAAAAAAAAAAAAAAGAAGAAAAAAGTGAAAAGGAGAAAAAAAGGGGAGGAAAAAAGAAAGGAAGAAAAAAAAAGAAAAAAGAAAGGAATCTCATATTTTAGGCTTTAAATTTTGCATTCCTCAAGAATCCTGCTTATTTAAACCAGACTTTTGAAACCTTGCTGTAGTTTCAGACTATAAAGCAACAATTTGCAATGCTTAAGATATTTCCTTTTGGAGTACTAAACCAGAATCTCCCTTTTTTTTCTTGATTTAAGAATATTTTAATTGGAAAGATTCTATTTTCTTAGTTCACTTAAGCAAGCAGTTTTCTTCTAAAACATCTAGCTTTCTGTTAGCACTGTTAACTACTTCATCTTCCTTCCTATGCACTTTCACATCATGTCTGGAGCAGAGCAAAATAAGAACCACATGTTTCATATAAACAGTTAGATGTTTTGCATATAGATGGTGCTTAGCTGGAACAACTATAAAGGAATAAAACAGAAGGAAACAGTAGGTGGAAGACTCAGCATTTTAGCAAGAAAGCAGGAACATAAGCAATTAATCATTAATATGGAAAAAAGTGGACAGCTATAGGAGGAGTAAAGTAGTTACTAGAAGAGAGGAAAAGATTTTATTAAGCTTTCATTTGAGGTGAGCCTCACCCAACCACAGTTTGAATTGTTTAAAATACACATCCAGGGCCACACTCTGCCTTGACGAAACCGGTGTCAGATCCTAAACACTCATTTTCCATGGATATAAGTAAGAAGAAAAATTGTCTTTTCATCATTCCATAAGTTTGCTGAATTCATTGTTTACATTTCAATAGTTCAAAATTAAAGACAACAATGTAACCCAGACAGAATTTTGATCTTAATTGCATCCAGTAAAACACAGAGTAACTACTAAAATAAACTCTGATACTTAATTTTGTTAAGTAAACTTCAGTAAAGTTACATAGATCTACCATGGTGCAACTCAGATCAAAAGCTAACTGAGCCAAAAGTGGTATCAGAGGGCACAATGCCAGACTTGTCAAGACTCATACTTCACACACAAGACATTCATCTGGCTCCATCTCACTTCCCTCAGTGTGGTGCTTCACTCTCAGACGACCACACAACAGCTCCTCAGCTTCCCTCCAGCTCCAGGACCCAATCTGGTACACATGTTTAGACTGCTGACAAATTGTGTTTGGCAGATGGGGTCCTGGGTGGGGAGGGAGGGTGGAGCAGCTCCACAGCCGGGAGCGATTGCTGCCGAGGGAGATCCCACCCTCCGAGTCCTGCAGGTAGGCAGCAGCTCCCCAGCTGCAGCCTCACACTGCTGCCTCTTCCCCACGTGGTCCCAAGCCCCACATTCCCACTAAAAGCAGAGCAGTCCTGTAAGAGCAAATCTGAGCTCTTTAACCTCAGCAATAAAAATATTCAAAGGAAATGAATTCAATGGTTCTCATTACAATAGAACATTTGGTAAACAGAACCACGGGTGGATGGGTAAAGTGTCTCCACAGTAAGAAATTTTGCATTTTCCTAACATTTTTTGGAACATGATAGTTCATAACTACTGAGTTTTCCATGGTGATCACCATGGCAATGCACTATGAATTCAGTGGATAGTCTCTGTGAAATGTATTTTCCTCCTAAACAGAAAAGAAAACTAAACACTGAACACTGCTAAATGGGATTCTTTATTTTCTAGGCTAGCAGTCACACTGAGACCAAATATTAGAGGCAAATGAAAACCAAAAGATTCTGAGAAGCGCAATCCCAGTACATTACATAAATGTATATACCAACTTTCTCAATGCTTCTTATAATGATGCATGAAAAAAGATTGTTGCTTTCTGAAAAGTTTTAATATCTCATTAAATTACAAAGCAAAATATTGCTTTATAGCTAAAGCAAATTGGCTATTATTAGTGGTCTCTAGTTACAGTCCTACTTTTCATTTGCAGAGACAGACATGCTGCTTTGAGATTATTTCCTACAAATGAAAAAAAAAAAAACAAAGCAAAACAAAACCATCAGATTAAGGATTTGTCTTGCTCCAAGCTACAAAAAGGTTAAGAGCCAGATTCTGCCTCCATTTTGCCAGGCTTGGGAAGAGTGGGGGCTGGGAGACAGGGTAGGGGGTCAAAACACAGTGAATTTTAGTTACTCTTTTATCTCCTTCTGTTTCATCCATTATCTTCATTGCCACAAGTGAAACTGTCTTTTAAGGATGATTAGAAAGCAGTTAAGTTTAGAGCAGCCCTGTGGCTGTCCTAAAACAAATGGTTGGAAAAAGAATGATAGAAAATAGCCTCACTTTTTTCCTACATGGAAGCACATGGGACTTAATGAAAAATATACAGAATTAAAACCAGAGAAAGCTCAAGATTTCCTGACTCCTAGTTCTATATGAAACCCCCTATTCCTCATCCAGACATAGAGGTACTTCAGAGCTTCATTTAAAATAAAAGCTCTAATGGGAATCTCTACCAGATAAGGGTATAAGTCATTGGACTTCAAATATGGAGGTAAAAATCATTAAAATTCAGCAATGATCAGCTTTCCAGCTCACTGTCAATAGTGTAAAATAGATTGAAAAAAATATTTGAAGCTAAATCATAATAAGCCTTTCTTGATTTTTCCTGGAAAAAAATCAGTATTACTTTCTGGGGAAAAATATTTTGTTCAACTTTTTTCATTTCAGGATTCTTCCCACTCTTAAAGAAAAAAAAAGCTTCAACATGATGAAAAGATAAATGTCATGCAGTCTGCATCTTACTGATGCTAACCTAATCCATCAACAGCCTGGGAAATATGTGCCTTGACAAAAGCAAGCAGATGTGCTCTTAATCTTTCTAAAGTGAACTATGGGATGGGTATCCTCAATCATCCAGGATGGTTTCTCTGGTGCCCTTATGTCTCTTGGTAAAGGCTGAACAGAGTATTTGTCATGGATTCAGACCTTCACTTGGGATTTTTGTACTTTTTAGTCCTTTGATCATATGTCTCATATTTTACCTTAACTGAACCTTCATGGACTTTTGAAGATAATCATTGGTTTCCATTTTTCATCACAGAGAGCTACTGGCATGAGCAATCCTCCCTCTCTGCAAACACTCCTCTTGAAATGTAGGAAACCATTCATCCAGCCTACTGAGAGGTAAACAAGATACAGTAGGTAACAGTTGTTAAATCTTTGCTGGTTCTTGTTGATTGGAGGCTTGATTAATATTTCACTGTTCCGATCCAAGAGAGGTGAGAAAACACCTTTACTACCATAAACGGACGTAAGTAGTGTTTGTTATATATATATATACCTTGTTTATGACCAAGATACCATGGCTTGTGTAACACAGAAGGCATGCAGAAGGCAGTCACTGAGCTCTGCCTGGCAGTCTCTCCAGCACTGTGTATACAACGGGCAATATCAGCCCATTTCTGTGACAGGAAAGCTGCCTTTACCAGTTTTCAGTGAAATTACTTTCCTGCTTCATCAGCATGTAGAAGAGAAAGAGCCATGCTTTGTAATGAATCCAGATGTTTCTCCCAAATGTCTGAAAACACCGAAAGAGAATACACCTTGTGTTTAAGCACAATACACACAATGGGCCCAATTCCCTTGGAAATTCCTTTGGAAGCACAGGCTTTTGGTTTATTTAGGAAGCACAAGACTGGAGAGCAGACCAATACAGTCAGCAGAGAACCACATTGCTGTGAAGAAAGTATGAGCTGGGGTCAAATAAACACTCCTAGCTCTTCTGTCATGGATTTTCTCCTAGGCTAGTGTGCCCTTTATTATTGCCTATTCTACAGATTCACCAGAACAAGAAGAGAAATATATGGTCAGGATATTCTGCACTGCAGCAGACGCAGATTGATATTTAACTACTGCTCTAAACTCCACCAAAGCCAGGACACAGTCATTCAGAAATTCAGAGGTCTATAAATGGTTCATTTTCTTGGTACACATAGTGCCCTTGGCAAAACAGTATGTGTAGCATCCAGTATAGTAACCCTTTCACTTTGCCTGAGAAAGCAGTGTAGATTTTGTTTGAATATAACCTACTTTGCAAGGTATTTAGAAGTCTACTGTATTGGATTGATCATAGGACAAAGAGCTGTGCACCTTCACATGTAAGTCTTTTGCTCCTAGGGAAAAAAAAATACAGTCCAAGTGATTACTCATTAATATCACATAATGAGATAGACAGAGCTCTGACTGAAATACAGGTCTCTTGCCATCTGGATCCACACCTAACTCACTAGGCCGCAGTTCCTACAATCAGATTACTTAACCTTTTCATGCCCCATTCTCCCCAAAAGTAAAACAATATGCTATAATACTCTTTCATCCATTACACTGACGTAACTCAAGTACTGATATGAACATTCATACCACACTTTGAAAATGTAAGGTACTATGTAAGAAAGCAGAAAACATGTTAATGGTTTACTGCTTGGTTATATAGCAAGAACAAAAATATGGACTAGAACTGCTACAGGCATGTTTCACAGAGGCAGTACCATAGGAGTCTTTCCAAAGCTCAGCCCAGCTCAGTATGCACAACATAACGAGCCAGTTCTTTAGCAATTTCACAACTTCTCTGCAACTTAAAAACTTCACTGAACTGGACCCTAGTGAAGTAGGATGGATGTTTACCATGGTTTGACAACATTCTTTATGCAGCTAAAATGTTCACTGACAAAAAACAGTGCGTTATTGTGCTAACTACAGAAAATTGACTAGTTTTGGATTCAGCTGCCAGCTCTATCACAGATTCCTGTAGGACCTTGAGCTAGTCAAGTGTTCTTTCCATACCGCAGCTCCCTATATGTAGCTAGTTCAGCAGCGAAGTTGCTGGGATTGACAAAGGAACTACTGGATAAAATTCTACAGTAAGTACTGTAGATTGTATATGATTATAAGGTTATAAGTGATCTAAAAACTATGGCTCTGTATCTTCTAGATATAAAGGCTATGCATCTGTTCAATTTCAGCTGGATCCATTTAACATTTTTTTAAGCATCCAGCTTTTTCTTTCCCTTAACTGCCAGTGTTCTGTGATTAGAAAACATGTTATCCTCAAAGCCTCGCCATGATTTCATTGCCATGTTTTCGTTAACTAAGTGACAGAGGAGATAAATGAGGGCTCAGCTGTCTGTAGTTTAAGAAAAGAGACAAATGCAGTTAAGAAGTCCTTAACTATTGGGCAGAAAAACAGCAAGACAGATGATTATCTAGTGGTTACTTTCATGAAATGGTTTTGAAGGATAAATATTGAAGAAAAAAATAAAAAAATGTTTTCTTTTCTCTCAATTTATTTTATGAAATAACAATGCTTTCTTCTTCCCACCCCCTTCAAGTTCCATATATAACCCTCCAAGTCAATTACATAGGTAGACACAATGCCAAGGAAACACAATCTTATTTAGTTATAAATATGTATATAATATAGGATGATGAATATGAAGACTGCAGTGAAGTTGTAGAATCACTTCATAGTCACAAAGACAAAATTTAAGTTGCACCTTGTTTCCTGAATTGGCAGAAATTACAGTATAGGATGTTTTTACCTAGAGAACATTTCTGTGCAGCCCTATATTAAATATACATTTGGACTTTTAAATTAGCTACTCACTGTATTTTGTAATACAGCACTGGTGTTCAGACCGAGTTTTAGTGTTGCACTCACCCCATCTAGCTGCAAACACCAGAGAGGGCAGCTAGGCAAACTAGTAAGAACTATCCTAATGAAAAGGAGTGCAAATCTGATTTAACTAAAAAATAGAATTTTATTTTTTACAGAAATAAAGTTTAAGACATTTTGAGTTGTGATCTTTCAGTACCGATCAATAATACAGAGAGTGTATTCTATTGTTATCACTAATACAGTTGTGGCGCTTCTGCACTTTACAGACAAAGCTATGTCAGAAAAGCATTTTTAAAGGTGCACAATCAAACACCGAGAAGTTGAGAAATGTAGAAACTAATACTCTTTAGGGAACTTAATTCAGGCCTTTAGTATGCACGCACTATGTTTCAAACTTTTATCAGTACAATCATACGGTATCTTCCCCTATGGAAAAACAAACCAAATACAGATCAACAACCTCTTCATCTCAGTTCTCATCTGCTTACACAGCAGCACTCCCCATGTCCTCTGTCTATCTCAGTCTTCTTGAGAACCACATAGTTCTTGCCCCTAGCACACAGAGGAAGGTTCCTCTGCCCATTTTAGTAAGACTTTTATTTCCAGAAAATGCTTCTTACTAAGAAAGCATTCAACAGAGCTGCCCTTTCCTCTCCCTTCTCCTGTTTGTTCTCACTGCCACACAAAGGGAATGAATTAATACAGAGCAGGGGAGAAAGGAACAGAGAGCACAGCAGAAGACTCGAGAATGAGCATGGTTAGGATGCCTGCAGGAATAGGTCTTGACACATACAAGGGGCTCAGGAGTAATGGGCATGCTGGCAGTAAGCCAGAGTACAAAACAACTATGTTTATACAAACTGATTATATACTCACTTCTGCCTAGTAAAAGGTTGTAAAGAGTTTGCTGTGCTTTTGTAGCACATTATTGGTCATTTACAGTTGATATAAAGAATAAATAATCCACAGTGAAACAAAATAGGAGGGGGTGTGAGAGGGAGGACTCATACAATGTGTTGACATTTCTTTAGCAGAGGTGTTCTCTTGTTTATTTCAAAATTGTGAGAGGAACATGAGATGTCCCAGTAACACTAGACAAAACTACTATTTTAGAAATTATCCCAGTCAGTGATAAAGGGTATAAGCCAATCAATAATAATTTGACCATCTATTACGCAAATTACAAAGTTTGCAACCATCTTTGATCAAGTTCTTTTGTAACTGTCTAATGCAATCATACATGGTACTAGTTACTGTCAAAGACAGGATGTGGGCTGGCTTTATTATAGAAAAACCTACACTCTTAAATTTGATGGAAATACAAGTTTCATTGCCCAGTCACATATTGGAACCAGAACCCAGAGCTTCTCTAAGATGTGCACATCACAAGATACAGAAATTAAAATTTAGTAAAGGAAAAAAGGCATCTTTTCATTCCTTCATCTTTTCAAGATACCTTGTGTCATAATAGTGGGAAGCTTCCTTAGGCTGCACAAGGGAAGTATAAGGAATCTGCTTCAACAGCCTTTTAAATTGCTACAGTTCTGAAGACTCTCCCTCACTGTTTAGTCCTCAGCCTAAGACTGCTAAAATAAAGCAACTAGTGTGTCACCATCTTGTCACATCAGTGTCATTCAAATTAGCAGAAGAAATGCCAAAGACAGTTTCTACAGAACTATTTCAATTAAGAAACTGTAGATATATTATTTCAAATCACAAATTATTAAATAACAATCAATAATACTATATGTTGAGGGGGGAGGATTGTACTTGAAACTTTCCCTTTGTGAAAGACAAGAGGTAATTTAATGGGCTGCTGCAATCCAAAACCACTGAAATTTTTTTAAAACTTTTTCTTGTAAATTGAAGGGAAGCCTAGATTTAAGATGGACCCAGCAGTTACCCAGGAGCTATCATGTCATCGTATTTTCAAGAAAACCACCAATAAGGAAGGAAGTCGAGTTTAGGGAATCCATTCAGAAGCTGGATGGCAGAACAAGAGCTTGCTGACAGTGAGAAAAAGCAGAGACAAACTGTAGAAACCACATCTCAAGAAATTCCCTTAAATGTGACAGTGGGTGTAGTCTGGTGGTCTGCACAAGTGAGGGAGAGCAGAGAAGCAGGAAATCAGGGAAAAAGATTAGGACTATAAACCAGCAACCAGCAATGAGTTCCACATAGAGCCTAGAGAGTGAATAAAACACCCACAGCTGTTCTCAATAGCTTCAGGAAAGTTTCACCTATAAGGAGATTAAAGAGCTGATGATTTTGTTATTCATTATAATTTTTAAAAAAATCTGCAATTAGTTTCTTTGTTAATAATGATAGTTGCAATACTGAGCCACATCAGCTTTCTTATGCATACTGTGACATGAAAGTCAGCTGAGTTGCTCCAAACTGTATTAAGAGTGAATTTGTACCTTGGCTAATGAGCAGGGGTCTCTAACTGCCTCATTGCCCCTTGTGTGTGAAAACCTCACAAGACACTATTCTCTCAACACTGGCGATTTCTGCTTCAAAACAGACCTGAAAATTCCTTCTTCTACAAGCCCTGTGTTAACCAATCAATAGTGCACCCTGTATTTGCTCTTAAATGTGGATTTCAGAAGCTTAACAGGAAAAATGGAGCTCAATAGGAACCACATCTTTTATCATTAATAACTGTATTATTTCCTCATCCCATTTTCTCCCTATCGCTTGTTTCCATAACATACTGAGTCATACCCAGTCAATGCTGGTTGTAAATTCTTTGGGACAGTGGTCCCATTTTTGTGAAATATCTGCCCTGTTTTAGGAAGCTACATTAAAAATCAGAACCAGCATGAACCTATCTAATAAAGTGCACACCAAATCCTCCCAGCTAAAGATGTCATCCCTCACTGGGAAGTCATGCAGACACAAACAACTTGATAAAATTTGTCAGCAGTGAGCTCCAAGAAGGTAAAATAACTGTTTGCAGCTTCTTGTACAGCTATAATAGAATTCCAGCTGGTGGCAATTCTTCTCCTGTTCCAGGTTTCTCCCAAGTGAAACAACATTTTTAAAACAAATAATTTTAAGGGAGCATATGACATATACAAAAATAAATGTCTAGGGCACCAAAAGCCTAAAGCATTTTTTATTTTGACTGCCAAAGAGAGTTCTAAATTTTTTTTTGGCTTTGCATACAAAAGAACCATTGTGAGGCTTTTAGCAGCACTTTCTCTGCCTCCCTTCATCTCAGAAAACTAGTATTAATAATTAAAAGTCTTTTTAAAAATACCATAAACATGGTAGTTGTGTGCCAAAGTTTCAGCTCTATTAACGCGAAACATTTGGAATTCCTTTTGCCCTCAGACTTTTAGTCATCTTGTGGCAGGAGCCACTGAATAGAACTTTTTTCTTGTTTTGCCCTGGCTGCCAGTATCTCAGCTAATCTAGAACCTTTTTAACCCTTTCCTTTGGACAGCAATTTGCAGACAGGCTCCTTAAGGGAAGTGAGATCTGGATCTCTCCTGCTTTTACAACTGCCTTTTAAGGACCTCTCTCAGATAAGGAAGTTCTATCTTGTATTAATCTAGTATGCTATTCTTTTCTTATTTGCAAGTAATAGGTTTTCATCTGGCATATTCTATTTGAGTCTCTTCTTAAATTTTCTTTTTTCTGATTTCAGACTGTGTCAGAGAGAAGCTGACTGTGCATTTATTTGACTGGAAATCCAGGACATTGCTTTTTACAAGGATTCTACTCTCAACATCTTACAGCAATGTCTATGTGCTCAGCAAATGTATTATTTGTAGCAATAGAGATGTGTTGTTTCCTGACAAACTACCACATCAGTTTTTATTTATCTTATTATTACTCTTTCTAATGTGGGAGCAGGGAAGGAAAATGAAATTAATTTACCATTTTCCTTCTGAGAGAATCATTTAAGCACCACTCGTGCCTCTCTCTCCAGCCAGTTGGATCTTTCTGAATAGCTAAACCTATATCCAGGATCTTCTGGTAGCAGAGGGGATTTGTATTCCTATAGCTCATGTCTGCACACTTTCTACATATGAATATAACGCTGAAGGCCTGAATGGACACAGGGACTGAATCCCTCTGTTCATCAAACTTCCTTGTTTGAGAGGATATTTCCTTCTGTCCCTCACCAAACTTCCTTGTTTTAGTCAGTCCAAAAATGTCAGTACAGCACTGGCTAGACTAGGGCCTGTTCAGTATTTTGTCTCTATGTTCATGAAAAGCAGACTTTCAATTAACAACTTGCTCTGATCTTGGAGAATTTTACTAGTTGTATTCACCTGTGGACAGTGCCTCTAGCATAATTTACTGGCATCACATATTAAGAAAATGACTTACTATGATGAACATGCTTCCTAATGGAGTCTCTGCAGCCTTAAAACAATTGTACCTATTTGTACCTATAGTTCACACATTACCTCCCACTATGCAATGTAATGAAGCCAAGTCACTGACATTGTCACGAGATAGATCATCTTTTTAATTACCTCTGTTACTGGGCTCCCAGAGCATCAGCTTAGTAAATACTGAAACACCTACAAACAGGGTAAGTCCCAAGATGAGCCCAGGTCAATGTCTCGGGTATACTGAAAGCTAGAGCACCTAGTTAACAGAAGCAATCAAGCTATAACAAGTATTTCTGTCTTCAGCAGCCTCCCAAAAAACACATGAAACTCTGGCAGGATATTGAAGTCACCATCACCTTTATCAACATGTTTATAATTTCTATATTCTACCAGTGAGGAAAGAGCAGGAATTTCATTTCTGTTGAGAGAAATTTCTTTGTAAGGAAACTTTTGAAGGTTTATACAGACTACAAATTCTCATGCAACTACTACTTCGGGAGCTCTGCAATAACTCTTACCTTTCTTTCAATTTCAGCTCAAAAAGCTTTTTCAGTGAAAGACACAATGGCTGATCTAGACAAAATGGTACCTTATATGTTAGGTCTTTTTCCAAGAACTATGTAGTTCTTCATATTTCAACACATTCATATTCTGTATGAAATTCTTGAAAAACCCATCCGCTAGGCAACTTATATTCTATGTGACTTGGGTAATTTGCTTTATTTCATCTGTTCTCTCAGACCTGGAGATATCTCTCTGCAACACCATCTTTTGCCAATAACTAACAATGTGGTTTTCTTTATTTAGAAGTAGAATATATGCACAAGGAGTAGGAAGATACATAAGAAAGTTCATGGAACCTCCTCAGTGGTATTCAGTCAAACACAGCTGCAAAAAAACACCTCCTGTATTTTTTAGCTTTTGGCTCAGCAGGCTGGGAAGAATTCTATTTTTAGTGACAACTTCTACATAGATTTTATATAGAAGGACCCTCAAACTTCCCCCATGTCTGCTAATAAAGGTCTAGAACATATCGAGCAGTTTGGCAACTCTTACAATCTAGTAAGAATTTCTGTCTTACAAGCCAATTATGCCACAGTTCTCCCTAGAGAGTATTTGGTTACTTATCCTTCACAGTAAGAAACACCTCTGTCAAATAGTACATATTTGTACTATTGTACAAACAAAAGTTTGGCTGATGAACTTCCGTTACAACTCCAGAAAAGAACATTGCTACATCCAACTCTTTTTCAAGCTGTTTTCTGTGAGAAAGGAATTATTTTTAAAAGTATATAATGAGTAGATGAAACATAGCACTATTCCATCATGTGTAGGTTTTTGCTGTGAATTATCTCTGTAGAGGCTGAACAGAGTGCTGACTGACTGTTGGTTGATAGGGCAGCCCCACTGATCATTGCACTCCCAGGTGGTAATTGTTTTGTACTAATAAGGTTGATTACTTAACAAGGCTAAGGACTTTAAAAGGCAGGGCTGGGGGGACTACAGGGCTTCAGTGCCTAAGCACCGGAGGAGAGAGCAGTCTGTGCTCTGTGTAGTGGACATTGAAGACTGTTAGAACTACAATACCAGCCAGGACATCAAGTGCTGGAAGTGCAGCCAGCTCTGCATGTCCTGTGCGCTCCGGGGCGGCTTGCCGCTGGATTGGTGTTACATCACCTGTCCTTGCCTGGATCCCCAACAATCTCAGAGTACCAATGTTTTCTTCAAATCCCTTTGCTTCAGAAACCATGATAGAAACTTATTTCCCTCCTGAAAATTATTCTCTGTAGAAAAGGAACACTGCCACTTACCAGCTCTGGCTGGCTGGTTTTGGCCTTCCTGGCCATAATATAGGCAAAGTATTCTGCATTAAAAGAAGAGGATTTTTATTGTTTTTTTAACCCCCCTTCATGGTTCTGAGACAAAGTGGGCTTAACAATCTAGGCCTATACAGATCCTTCTCATGATTTACATTGCAGCTTCTTTAACAGCCATACAATTCTTACTCTGTCACCACTTTCCCCCATATCACACATTTTTTTCCTCGGGTGTGCCAGCAGCATACTGCCATTCTTTGTTATAGTCCTTAACGTAACTGTCACCCTAGCAATACCAAAGAGTTTACATCTGTGCTGTCTAAAGCCACATAGGGCAGCGAGGAGAGTAAGGCAAGATGTTTGCTTTTCAGAATAATTTTTATTCTTCAGTGGAGGTAGGTTTTCTCCACTGGGAAAGTTCTACCATGATAAAATATAGTGGAAGAAGAGAAACCATCTGGGAGCTAGCATCCACCATTTACTGCCTCTGACAGAAACATAGAAAACTTTACTAGAAAGAAGAACTAAAAAAGCTTTACTGGTAAGATGCCTATCAATTTTGCAGGGAAAGATAAGAATCAAGAATGGGAATACTGAAAACAATTCTGCTTTTCTGAAGATACTTTAAGAAGCATATCTTATCCAGAAAGTATTTTTTTTAAAAAAAGCTGTGCACTGGCAAAACAACCAATTTTTCTTATGTTCATTTCACACACAATTGCAAGGTTTTTTACATGCTCTATTAAGCTAACACTGATGGTCACAACGACAGGACACACATTTTTCTGTATCTTACAAAGTGCAATTAAGAGACACTACAATCAAATAATTTCATTTGGAAGGGATCTTCAGAGATCATCTTATTGAATCTCCTGCTTACAGCAAGCTAATTTCAAAGTTAGATCAAGTTGCCTAGGCAGATACTGAAAATCTGCAAGAGTGATAAAACCACAGACTCTCTGGGCAGACCGTTGCAGTGCTTACCCACTCTCATTCTTTGTATCTAATCAGAAATTCTCTTGTTGGCTTCTGTCCTTTCCTGTGTACCTCAGAGGAAGAGTCTGGCTCGCTCCATCTTCCTGTGACTCCTGTTTAGGGAGTAGAATACAGCTATTAATTAGGTTTACCACCATGCTGCCTCTCCTTCTCCGAGCTAAATAAATGCATTTCCCTTAGTGCCTCCTCATCTGTCAGGTGCTCCAGCTCCCTGAACATCTCAGTGCTCCACCAATGAACTCCCAATGTTATCAGTGTTTCAGCTTCATTCACAGACTCAAAACACAGTCATATTACCAGGACGGCTTGAAAAGCATTCAGACAGCAAAAAGAGGCAGGATATACGAGCACTTACAGAGATACATATTTTGACTTTATAGTCAAAAGCATCTAATCGGTGATCTTTTCTTACCAAGAAAGGTCATAACTGCTCTGAAACATACTGTGAACTTCATATTTCATATGTACAGTAATTAGTTGGAATAAAATATCACATAAATTATTTCCCAAAGGATTCCACATTCTTGATCTACTGCTAACCTTTAAAGACATTGAGCTTAAACCTTTCTAGTAACCAATGGTCAATAATTTTTTTCAATTTAAGAGCTACTATTGCTGTATTTTGCCTTCATAAAATTTCTGCTTTCACACACACACTACTAAAAAAGAAGTCAGGATTTTTTGTTTTACCCTCTTTATTACTTAAATAGGAAGAAAATCTATTTTCCCTAGTGGAAATTTTGGGTTGGGATGAATGCTATAAAAACTTGTCATTATTCGTAATTTATCATTTAATTAAATTATAACTTCTAACAACTAAGTCATCTTTCAAACATATCTCCTGTTATTGTCCTAATGATTTATTATATTAATTCTCTCCCGACGGTAAAAAGGAAGTAATTGTTGTTCTACTCTGGTATGTTTCATTCCAACTTTTACTCCCTATAAATGTGTTACAGTTCTTCTGCTGGCAGTCAGAGAAACTCTCTATAAAAGCAGCATTTACTGTGGTTTCTTTCAGAGCCAAGGAATACATATGCAGCTTGACATTTTGGAGTATCTGTTTTCAGGCATTGATCTACAGTAGTTATCAGACCTATTACTATTACTATTTTACAATGTCTTAAAAGTGCAGCTTATGCTAACTTTTCTTGGTAACTTTTATGTGTTCACCACAAAGAAAACAATGGCATTGCATAAAAATAAATGTTGAAATGGACAGAAAGTCTTCCTGCAGTCACTGTAAGTCTCTAGGATCCCCACTTTTTTAGTTACTGGAAAATAATACTAAGAGAAATAAAACTAGTCTCTTTAAACTACTGGAGGGCCTTCTTAACTTAATTATACACCAACCACAAATATAGACTCCCCTAGGTTTTAAAAACAGGTAATTCTATTCATTCCTGAGGGATGTGCATCCATTTTCTCTTATATCACCTGTCCTTTAAATAGTAATAGCTACACAATAAATAATTCTATTTTTGTACTCTGTTTTTCTGCTGTAAAGAAGGGCCGATCTTTTAATCATAACAGCTTTTTAGCCAAAGTTAAGGCAAAACTGAAATTAAAGTTCTTGCTAAAAGACAAATACAACCTGCCTCAACATTTCTCTTTTATAAGAGTCAGGATCAAGCTTTCCTGGCACCCTCCCCGCCCTAGGCATTCCTAACAAGAGGAAATAGTAAGAAAAACACAACTGTGGAAGAAAGCTAACAAAGAACAATGCCTTTCTTGTTAACTAGAAATTAAAATTACATCTATAAAGACTAAATTATCAAAAACAAAAGTAAATTGAAAAAGCTGCATACACACAAGTTACTGGATTAGATTTTGCCTAGATTTCTGAGAAAAGATAAGTGTTTTTAAACTACACACTGTAGCCTAAAAAGGAGAAGAAAACAAAGCAACAGAAATTTACTTCTACCAAGACAAAGAAAAAATATCAGTTTTGTGATGAGAAGACAAGTGCATATACGTATGTATTTGAAGATCTTGTAATTTAGCATCTGAAACACCAAATTACCCTTTTTTTATACTTCAGGTCATGATGTTACTTTTTTGTTTGTGACAGGGACCTTCTTAAAGTATTTAACAAACTAGTTTGATCTCCCACAAAGACTTCTGTAGCATTTAATGAAACTGCATCCAAGCTACTGGTGCAACAGACTGGCCTTTCTTACACCTGTTCCGTTCATTTGCTACAGTCTGTGCCATCACTGATTCCATTCAAATCCTCATCAGAAGCACACTGATACTTCTCTAGAGGTTCGCTACCTTCACATTTGACAGATCAGGCATCAGAACTTTCATGTTGCCACTGCAGAGAATTACTGTACTAATATCAGAACATTTGCTTACAGCTGTTTATTTAGGGGAAAAAAAGAATTTAAAACTTTTTCAGAGCAATATAGAAAAGTTCCTTTAAAAATTTTTTAATTACAAAATCTGGTCAAGGAATTCTCCCACAATAGGTTCTCTGCTCTTGAATAATAGCTATATCTGATTAGTCAGTGTGCAATGTTTTCGGTTTAGCTTCAAATCTCCTTTTCATCAAATTGCTACTTCTATAAATTTCAGCTACAATCAAACTTTTTCACTTCTTTTATCTGGCTGCTTAATGCACTTGTACACAGAATGTAAGAATCTGTTACATGTTTAGTGTAGGTTTCTGACTGTATGAGATTAATTATTTTATTATTGAAGTTTCTGAATGAAAAGAACTCAAGAATATGTATATACACATCTCTTTCTATACAATCAAGGGAAGGCAGTTTCTCCTTGATAGCTGTAAGATTTCTCTCAGTGTGCTTATTAGATAAGTCTTAAAATACCAGCCACACAACCAGGAAGAACAGTCAACAGTTCTCAGTTGTCTTTGAAAAATATCTAGACAAACTCAGTTCTAGCTGTCACTTACTTCCTGCTCCATAGGAGGACTAAGACATTTATAGAAACGGTTGTCTTCAAAAAGCCATTTGGTTTTCACTGTCTACAGGTGACCTCATGAAGAAGGTATGTCATCTACCAGTCCTAGTCTGCTTGAAAATATTTGTGGTGCTCTGTTCAACTTGTCACAAAGATTTTATGTAACAACCAAAGGGAGAAAAAAACAGTATTCTTTTTTCTCCACATTGCTGTCATTACCAGAACGAAGAAAAGATTTTAGGAAACTTTCCAGAATTATCACTCATGATAATATTTTCCCAATGTTTTTCAAGAACCTCATAGGCTAACTCATGGTTAATGTTAAATGATGATGGTAATGAGTGGAATGCTAGCTCCTTTGGTCTTCAGGAATTGCTTTGGACCCTGCTTGTGATCAATCTCCTAAAACACCCAATGGCTGTTGTCTTACCATTTTGACATCCACCCTAATGCATGCCAGGTTGGTCTTCATGTGATTCTGCATCACCATTACTCTATCTTACTCTTTCTGAAGCCCGAAAAGGCACTAGTCTGAATACCGCCCCCATTAAAAATCTAGTATCTAGAAATCATTCCTGTTAGAGAGGCAATGTGTTCCTCATATCTATCAATCAGACTACCATGGGGATCAGAGGCTGTATATACCCTCATACTGCTCTTCTTGCATGGTTCTTCATATGCAAGTGAGGAAAAAGAAAAAACATACAATGCAACTGTCCTGGTTTTGCTGGGACAGAATTCTAAAATAATTTTCTGTTCAGAGAAACTCTAGTTTTGAGAGACTGCAGAGTCCAGTTCTGTGAGAACAAAAGAGATAAGATGCTCTGGTGTGCAGGTTTCCATAGCGACCAAGGTCAAGGGTAGTTTTGAGCCATGAAGGTGCAGTGGGCCAGCAGGGGCAAAGCCCAGAGCAGCTGACCCAAGCTGCCCAACCCAAGTATTTCATACCGTAAACATCACTCTTGCTACAAATAGAGAAGTTGCAAGGTTCCGAGGCGGGGCTTCTACCATGGCTGCCTTCCTGAGAGGGTCCCATCTGTCTTGTCGGTCACCCAGCACCTGAGGTTGCTCCTCCGCTAGCTGTGATCACCACGTTCTCACTGAAGCTGTTGTGCTCACAGTGTTGGCACTCAGCCCTCAAAGCGCACAGCTAGGGACTGCTGTCTGGAGTTGAGTATTAGCATTGAGGGTAATATTAGTTCATTATTATTATACTATTAAATCTGTTTTCATTTCAACCCATGGGTGTCCTTTCCTTTTCCTGATTCCCCTCCCAGGTGGGGTCGGGTGATAGAGCAACTGTCCAAACCGCAACAGCAACCAAATTGAATGAAAAACAAAGAATGTATTGAGGCCTTTCTTTTTTACATTAGCTACAAATTTAAAAAGGTAAAAAAAAAAAACCTAACCAAAATTAAAAAAGGCAATTATTTTCAAAAAATAGCTCAAAATAATCCTACAAGTCAGTAGTAACTCAAACCACTAAAAAGTGAATTGTACTTCAAACTCAAAAGTACAATATATGAATTTTTGATCTTGTCATGGAGCCAAACTAAGTTGCATCAAAGTTTCAGAGCATCATTTATAAGAAATGTAAAATAAAATTGCCAGCCCTCAGAGAAGGAACAGTTAATTAGAATTGAATCTTGTGCTAAATTTTCCCAATTCTGGATGACCTTAAAGTCTCAGAATACTCAGCTTCATGCAGACAGTCCTGAGAACCAGTATGAATGATGGCAACTAAAACGTCATCCAGAATTTCCTATAAATGTTTTCCCCACAACACTCCCCAGATATGCCTTACATATACTTTTGAAATAAGAGTTCAAGGAGGACTGGAAGGACAGTGTCTGGCTGATTTTCCAGAGCAATCTCATTCCAAAGGAATTTTGTCAGTAAAAGTGGGATATCACAACATCTGATTCTGGTTCACAATACCTTTTTTCATTGTTACAAAGAAATTATATATTTTATGTTGTAAAGATCAACTATTTTACAAAATCTTATTATGGCAATAAGTAAAAATCTCCTGAGCTGTAAAAATCACAGCTTTTCAGAGTCCCCTTCACTGTTTTGAAGTATTTTTTAATGTAGAATTTACTATTTGAGTTTCAGCATAATGTGCCAGGTTTTGGGCTTTTAAATAAAGTTGGTTGTTTAAAAATCCCAGTTTTTCAAAATTTTCCAGCACTGTCACACAACTCAGGAAATGACATCACTCTCCCAGTGCCAAAAGCCAGGTTGGAAGTCCTAAATCTCAGCACAGTCTCTCAGCCAGTGACGCAAGCAGCCTGCTGAAATGAATGAAACCTTTGTCCTGTTGACTGAAACTGGGATTTTTCATGCTTTTTTTAAGAATTCTACAAAACCTAGCTGCTGAGTATGATCACAAGGTAAGCTTCAAAAGATGAAAATCTCAAAAGCTACAATATAAGTTTCAGAATTGCAGGCTGAGATTCAGACTTCTCAGGATTAATTGCTGGTAACATTACTGTGTTTTAAAACATGACTTATTTTTACTTAAAAAAATGCTACCATTTAAAATCTGATCATTTATTTTGAAATAATTAACAGCAAACATGAAGATTCTGAACAGCAAAATAGACACTGCAGTAAGTAACACCAACAGAAACCCTGAGAGGCCACTTCTTTCCACAGGTGTCATATCAACAATTTAGGAAAGACTAGCTCAAGATCAATACACTCCAGTACAGTAACCTACATGTAGCTATCTATATATGATTATAGTTATTGGAGATCAAACTTAGGGTCCAATCCAGGTGACTATCCAGTAGGTGTTTACTTTAGGGTAAGCTGATTCACTCTCCAATCTCTGTTCACTGTATTGAAGGTAGCTCTTCTATCATGAGACAGGGGAGTGGAGAGGCTGGAAACCAGTGTTCCCACCAAAGCAATACCTGAGGCTGCCTGTAAAAAACTCAAGACTTCTATTTCTCCCACAAGTCTTTTCATTCCAAATGGTATCAAACTGGGTTCAATTCAAACAGCTATATGTAATACTCCTGACACTGAATCTTCATGTTGTAAGTAAGTGAATTCAAACTAAAAAGCCTTAACAGCTCAGTGATAACCACTTGAGCATGGAAACAACCTGTTCTTCAAGTAGAAGACTCATATATACATCAATCCTTATCTATCCACTACTAAACATAAAAAAAAAATAACTGACAACACACAGAGCTTATTACATAGATTGCTGATGAAAGTCACCGCAGCTTTTTAATCAACAATGAGCGCAGTCAGGTCTACTCATGTTAGTAAGTTCTCAGCATGTTTCAGTTAAGTTCCCCAGCAATCCACTGTCAGTATTTACAGAAATAAACTTGTGGCATTGCATGAACCTCCAGCTCCACAGCAACTGAAGAGTCTGTGGGGAATCACTTCAGACCTTAGACATTGCCATTTCCTGAAACATACAATGAAGAACGCAAGGTCAATGCAATATCCTGAACCAGTATGATTGAGGCTACTCCTTTAGCAAATATAAATCAAGTTCTGGCACTGTTTTGTTCTCTTCCTTCGCCCCTGAAGTCCTGCACACAAGTTTGCTACTTACATTGCGTTGTTTTCTACATGTGGAACCTTTCTTTCTATCTAGGCATCAGAGGTACAACCCGTATTCATGACAACCCAGCTAAACACCATCCTGATGTCTACAGAATTCTTGCCACTTATGCCTCCAAGCACCTAGCAAAATGAGTGGAAAAGTACTCAAGGTCCTTTCACTGGGACCAGTGAAAGAAGCAGTGTCCTGAACAACTAGCTGCCTTTCTCCTCTCCTAAAGCAAGCTCCCCAGGCTTTGACTTTACCTGTGTCACTGGTCTGGTAAGAAGTGCTTTACTTGTTTATACCGAGCTTTACCCCAAACACGGGGGAAAACAATACAGATTGGCCCTGCATGATCATGGGTGCAGGTCAGCCATTTCCATCACCGCTCAGTCACAGCAGGGCACAGCACCCGGGTCACAGTCGTCCTCACTTTTATAGTGAGAATTCACAACTGGACCATGTAAACTGAGGAGAGAAGCTACAACACAAAGTATAGAATTACGAGGGTAAATACTTACTCATGCGTTTGATGTATCCCAGCCAAACTGGGGCACCCTGAATGTATGTTTGCACGGGACTTTTATTCCTTTTAAATGTTCAGGTACAACATGATTTGACAAATTACCAACACCCACACTACTGATTACTAATCATACCAAAATTTTGCAAAGCAACTATATTTTTGCAGCATCCTTGCTGCTAGTCTACTGATCCAGATGTCCGTGGAGTAAGTCTTGATGTAGTTACTTATCTATGACACCAGACAATACTGAGAGGGTTTCAAAGACATGTCAGAGGGGTTAGGATGCTGGTGTTATCTTGGCTGTCCAGGTGTAGCCTTTATCCTTCTCTAAGCTTCCAAGCAGCAAAGTCCTTATTTCCAGGGCCAAGTTGTCCTTCAGTTGTTTCACTTATGCATGAACAATACTGAAGCATCCAGTAAAATTCCACTGCCTCATTACATTACAGTGTATAATGTGAACTAACATATGTATTAACAAAGTCAATACACTTTCATAATACAAGGACTGATTGATACAATCGTTGGGGAATTTTCACGACACCTTCCCACCATGCTGCAGCTGCAGGCAAGCACTGGGAAGGCACTCGGGCTTGCTGCCATCCTTCTTACAGAGGCAACAATAAAGGATTCTCTAGTTTCTTCTTTTTCCTTATGCAAACACGGAAATGGGCCCCTTTTGGAATCACTTTGCTCGGTTAAACTGTCCTGCAGGAACAGCCCACACCTTTGCACCACAGGCCTGTGTCGAAGCCCACCAAGGACCTGCTTTCACCTCACTGATTACGAGACACGGGCACTGACCAGAAACCTTGGGGCTGGGTTTTCACCCTGCTCGTAACAGCCTCTAATTTAAAACACGGCCGGAGCGCCCAGCCGGCGGGGCAGCCCGGCCCTGCCAGGGGCTGCCAGAGCAGGCAGGAGCCGCCATTACGCGGCTCCCAGCGCTGCCGCCTCGCAGAGCCCTTTCACGCACCGTTTCATTTGTAATTGAGGCATTTGCCACGAGGTGGCAGCATAAGATAAAATATCCCAGAATGTTGGTCCCAGCAAAGCGGTAACATCCAGCCTCGCAGTACGGGCTTCCTGGGAAGCCCTTTACAATAAGATCTCGATTTACAAACCCCTGATACTTAGTTGTTAAACGGCTCGGTTTATAGCAGCAGGTAGAAAGCGACGTGTTTAAAGAGGGTGTTCAAGTTTGGTGGTAACAAAAGCTGCAGTTGGAGGGAGGGATGGGAAGTGAGGAACACAGGCCGGGCAGCAGCCAGCCTGACCTCCACAGAAGTGAAAACAAGGGAAAAACAGATCTCTCTCTCAACGGGTTAGCAATCAGAGATGCTGAAAAGCCTCCCCAGACACAGCTGTGTTGCCCAGTGAGGCTCTGATGCAGAGGGGTTTTGTGGGAAAAGCAGGTAGGATGCGTGGCTCAGGCGGCCATACGGCATTCCCTCCTCCCAAGGCCTTGCCCGCCGGATGAGCTCTGGCAGTGCTGGCGGTGCGCCCGGCATGTCTTCATGGCAGTGTCAGCCAGGTACACTGCCTCTGAAAGTCCCACACACTGCTCCCAGCTCCGCCATGTCTGGGGCACTCTTTACTTGAGGTGGCAGAAGATTTCCCTGTAAGTATGGAAGTTAAGCTTAGGCGATTCATTGTACCTAACCAGTTCTTACCGGTTTGCACTGGGGTTGTTTAGTCAGGAGAAAAGGAGGCTCAGGGGAGACCTTATCACTCCCTACAACTGCCTGAAAGGGGGTTGTAGTGAGGCGGGATTGGCCTCTTCTCCCACGTAACAAGCAACAAAACAAGAGGAAATGGTCTGAAGTGTGCCAGGGGAGGTTTAGATTGGATATTAGGAAAATTTTCTTTATTGAAAGGGCTGTCATGCACTGGAATAGGCTGCCTGGGGGAGTGGTTGAGTCACCAATCTGGAAATATTTAAAAGATGTGTAGATGTGGTGATTTAGGAACATGCTTTGGTGGTGGACTTGGAAGTGTGCTATGTTAACAGTTGGACTCAACTATCTTAAGGGTCTTTTCCAACCAAAACAATTCCACGACTCTATGATTCTATGATTACCTGGCATGCCAGCTCTTTTTTCCACATAAATAATTCTAAAAAGGTATGGCCCCTGATGTGATACAACTATTTAGGAGTAATTCTCATTATGAAAGTAATTACATTTTTTTATGTATTTTGAGACTTGCTAAAGTATGAGTAACACAGGTCTTCTCCATTTTAGCACCCAAATATATTAAAATAGTTGAGAGTTTTAGGAAGCTATAGCTTATTCAAATTTTGTAATCGTGTTGCTAGTTCTAGTGCCTGGAGCATTTCTCAGATACCACTGGAAATTCTGGAATTTCTAAAACAAAAACCCACTGGGAATACTGCTCGGTCAGGTGAACAGTCTGCATAAATTTGAAAATAAACTGATATTCACACCGATAAATTGATTTTGTCCTGAAACACATGACATTCTGTTAAATCTATAAAATCTTCCATGTTCTAAATGGAGTTTCACGAATGACACTTGGCTGTATAAAATACCAGAGCAGTAGGAAAATAACTAACTTTTATAACTTCATATGCAATAGGCATAAAAGATTCATATTCTGAACCTTTATGTAAACTTGGACAATTGTGACTTCAGTTATAAAGAAACTTGTACTATAATAGCTCTCTATAGATCTGATACAAATAACTGATTTGTGATAGAAATTAATCTCTTGTGTATAGCTCAAACATCAAATGCTAATTTGTTGCTTCTGGGTCACTTAATTAATTAGTTGTATTAGTTGCAAGCTTACTTAAATTACCTTCCTTGATATATTATGCCTGCAGAATAAATTATTCATCTCGCAAAACTTCTTAGCTAAAGAGTCTTGCCTCTTCCTGGCTACAGTATTTACATCAAAGCAACAACCAAATACCACAGCATTTGTCTTAATTAATTAAATTATAAGGAATAGACTCACTATGCCTAAAAAAAGATATGTGGAGCTTACAATTTGTCAAACTATAAGCTGTAAAACTCCAGGATTCAGAAAACAAAGACACACATCTCCAGGAGGTATGTGTTATTGCAATATCACAACAGCTCTGTGCTTTACAACTTTTGTATGAGTTATTTTACTGTCTTTTCAGCATAAGAAAAATGTTTGTGTTTGGAAACAAGAAAAACACTTGTGTGTGTTGGACTTGACAGTGTGTGACTGAAGCATGTTATCAAGCCTGCTTTTTTGCATGAAGTGAATGCCTGGATCACATATGTGTGTGGAGGGTTTTAGTGTCTGATTTCTTCTGTCACCCATTACAACAAAACTCAATAAAACTTATTTAATGTAGGGAAAAATAATGCATGCTGAGTGGTGACAAAAAACAGTCCTTTAGTGGGACACTGGTTGCAGTGGTTAATATAAATTTGTCTAACTTCACAGCTGCAGAAATGGGTTAAAAATTGAATTTCTTTTGATAACTACTTCTTATGTTGGAACATTTTATTTTCATCTCGGTGCCCATACTGTTTCATAGGCTTTGGTGCCTTTTTTTCATTAAAAAAATACAAGACAATAGAAATTTGACCTGTTATGTGGGACCTTAATTCTATGTAAAATTCATCAGTTGCCCCATTTAATAATTTTTCATACAACCATGCTTCTCCAGTGATTCTCAGAAGGAAGAAAAACCAAAACTAAACTAAACCAAACACAAAATCTTTAAATCCTAAGATGTTTTCTTTACATCTCTAGCTCACCTCCTTGTTAACCACAAAGTCTCACTATTTATTTTCTAATGGCATTTGTTGTGCTCTACTTGAAAGGAGAGAACACTTGTCTGTTTCTAAAACACAGTTCAAGGTAGTCCTAACATAAATAACATACCTCAAAAATCCCTGAGGTGAAAGTGACTGAGGTCTTGAAAATGCTTTTATAACACATAGTAGACTACCTAAATACAACAGGCCAAGTTCTACCTGCAATTCGAGTCGATTTGCACTTGCTAACATCAAATTAATATGATTTTTTAATCCTCCTTCAGCAGTACCCACAATGGGTCTCTGAAGTTATGAACTTTACACATTTTGTCTAAATCACTTGCTTGCTGCAATCGTGCCAACAAAGCAGCACTCTGGGAAACTGCAATGCAAACCGATGCTTTTTGCAGCTGCAGAGCAGATGGTAGGGGACAGAGCTGGCACAGCAGACTGTCGCAAAGGCTGCTGACTGGCAAAGACTGAGGTAAGATAGGCATCAAGTCAACCTCATATTCTTTGTGCAAGCTCACGCTGAGGTGGAGGCAAATCATTTTGGTTTATAAGCACTGAGACAGGTAAACTCTGAGGCCCTGCCTTACAATCAGCCATAGAACTCCCACTAGGTTCAACGAAAGCAGGTACATGTCTGATCAAATAAAACACTCAGCACGGTTACCTTTCAGATGGAGGTGTCTCTTGTTTTCACACTTGATCCATTTAATGTTCACCCTGATTTAATGTATTACCCCCTCAGGTAGGTTTTGTACAGCAGATCTAACATCACAGCAGAACTGTTGGGCATATGTATCAGAGGTTGCGTATGGATTAGCAGGAGGACTACTCCTTTACCATATTATGGTGACCAAATACTGGCATTTACAATTAAATACATTTGTAGCAACCCTAAGAAACATAAAGTGGCATGGTCATTGTATCGGTGCTAGGAAAACATCTGACTGATGTCAGATAATATTTTATTTTTACAAGCTGGTTCAGGGAATCTTAGTGGTTCATGTAGGTGTCTTCCATTCTGGTATGTGGTTTTTGTTGAAGGAAATCAATTAGAGTTGGATAGTGGCATTATTAGGTGGTATTGCTGATAGTTATGACTCCTGAGAACACACAATATCTGAGCTCCTTAGCTGTTGAAGAGGTTGTATCATCAGTTTAGGCCTGGGATATTTTGTAATTTTTGCATCTTATTTAGATACATGATTTACCAGCAGCACGTTATGATCTGACAGCCCTCTGATTCTGGCTTCAGTGGACTGCGACAGAATTTGAATTTCCTAACTAGAACTTTGTGACTTTATCACACATGGTCCCTAGGCTTCATTTTTTGGCTTTGCAGTCCACTAAAGCACCACCATGACAGCCATCAAGCATATCTCCACAGAACAGTGAATAAAGGAAACGGAAGGTGTAGGAAGAAGGTGGGGTTTCAATGTTGCAGAAAATGCTGTAGGTGAAGAGGCCTTTGTCCTTGTTTACAGAAAAACACAACTAAAAATTAGGTCTGATATTGAAAGCTGGTTCAATGCATTTTTTAGTGAACATTTCCAATAATCACTGTATTTGTGTATAAAAATAAGCCTGAAGCAAAGCACCAGTTATTCCTGTTTTGGAGAATGTCTGATCTATATGTTTTACCTTGTTAATCTGGTTCACTTCACATGCTGCTGTTGAAGGCAGTTTATACGCTTAGCTTACATGAATTCAATGAGTGTTAGAAAGTTAATAAATTTTTAAAGCAGTTATTAGCTTGACTCTTGGGCACTGTTTCAGATTATGAGGCAAGTGAATATTATCGGTCAATTCTGAGAATTAATCAAGCAAGATTAATGCCTTTCTGTAACTGGAAGTTTAATTAGCTAACCGAGTTATGAATTCCAATCAGCTCGCCCTGCATAAAAGATAAAATAGAAATTTAAATAGCTGAAGTATGAAATCATACTGTATGGATTTTATTTCCTAGGAGAGAAGGTCCAGTTCTTCTCTAATGTTGAGAGAATATGGAAATATTATTCCCTGGGATATTTTATCCAGTGGTAATTTCCACAGTACTCTATTATAGTTTGTCAGTCTGATTTTCATTACTTTCATTGTCATGAATTGTGTTTAACTAAAATCCATTAGAATTACATGGATATAAGGCTGTGAGATGAAAATTAGGCCCATCAATTCTTAGCATTAACTCAAGAAACCACTTGATTATGGGATTTGGGAGGTTTGTAATTATCTTCTAAATGGGATATTTACTGATTAAGAAATTACTATCATAGTGTCATGCCTGTGTGAAAGTTTACTGACACCTAACAGCTAGTTCTGTGACAGTGGCCTCCATCAGCCCAGAGGAATGTCATTGGCACAGGAGAGGTGGTTTGTTTTTCCCTCAGGGGCCTCCGGGCCTTTGTAATTGCTGGGGAAAACCTCCATTTGTACAGGCTTTGTGTAAAATGCTTTATTTTACTAACTTGAGAACACATTTTCAAGGAGTGAACTCAAATAAATTTGTATTTCTATGAAAATATTTCCTCTTTAATTAATTCTTAATTTCATTTTCATTTGCTGTTTTTCTCTATAGCATGTTTTTCCTCCAGTGAAACAGCAAAGTCTGAGAATTTTAACTGAAACATGTGCTTGCTTCAAATACAGAGCAACATATAATGCAGGCATTTGTAATTCCTGCCATGAATGGTGTTTTCTGCTTTTGACATACATGGTATTGATTTCCTTTCTGACTGATCAACAGATGACTTTTCTGTGGAACATAACGTCTTCTAGGAGGAAAGATCTTTTAGAATTTCAGATTGCAGGTTTAGTTTACTTTGGCAGTAATATGGATGTGGAATTCTGCTGCTAGGAATCCTAGTGATTTTTTGTCTTGGTCCTGGTCAGTAATATCGTGCAAATAATGTTTTCTTTTGGCATTTTTTCTGTTCTGGGTGTATCTGGCCTTTGCTGGAAAATTCAAGCAGGAAAGGATGTATACTAAATGAATCGTGTTAAAAAGATTAGCAAGGCAGAGATCTAAGTACATTCGGAATATTTTGGGGTTTGCATTTAATAAACCAGAATTCTTCCGAATGCAGAACAAGGAAACTGTCTGTTCACATGCAGCTGTTACATGCTAAAGAAAAGTGGCTTGCCAGGAACGTGTGAGCCTGTGCCATCCATGGCACCACCAGAAATGGAACCGACTTCAGGGATAACTGAAAGGAAAAGCAGAGAATGAGCACGTAACATAGATCTGCTGCTAGCCTTGCAAGGCACGCGTTCAGTGGGCAATACTGAGCAATCCCAGATTATTGCTTTGTATCAATGCTGAGGAACAGAACTGGGGTTGGCACTGAATTGCCACACTCCTCGTTGGTTTTAGCACACCCCTTCCACTCCCCCTCTGGCACGGTGAGTGCGCGTTAAGTAATTTAACAGGGTAGGGGGCGGGGGTGAGGGGTAGGCTACACGTCCTTTGTTGTCACCCTGCCACAGCCTGCGACACACGCTCAAAAGCTCGTCCGTGTGTTT
>VZRW01009498.1:144068-158682 GCA_013398125.1 Aegotheles bennettii | reverse complement strand
GGGCGGCCCCCGCTGCGCGGCCCGCTCGGCCGGCGGCGGCGGGCGGAGGAGGAGAGGGAACCTCCTTCCCGCTTCGCAGCCCGGGCGCGGATCCCGTTTGCCTCCTTAGCCTGGGAAGCTCCCTGTAACCCTTCTAGGAAGTTCATACGCCCGACAGCCGTTCCTCGGCGCCATGCCGATGCCGCGAGAGAGCCTCGGGAGAGGCCAGCAGCTGCCCGCCCGAGCCGGGGCAGTCACCTGCCGGACCCCGCTGGCCGCCAGCCGCCACCCCGTGGGCCGTCAGGCGGCTCGGCCGGTGCCCTGCGGGCTTACCCAGCGCTAATCAGGAGCTTATCATCTTGCTCCTTAAGCACGGCTCAGCACACGCCGGCTGCAGGGCACTCCGCCTTCTGAGCAGCAGACAGACTGGGGTACCGCGCTCTTGGAGAACCTCTTTGGGACTTCAAAGAAAGCTGTGGTGTGGTCAATGAGATAAGATAATTAATGACATTTGTAGGAAAATAAGATAAAATTAGTGTTTTGACATTAGGTACCGTCTGGTTCCTTCCAGCAGTCATTGCTAAATGACAAGAGTTTAGAAGCTTGTAAGCCAGTCATTAATGCTAAAGATACACATGTAACCTGACAGGAGTACAGGCGACAAGAAGACAAGCTAAAGATGAAACTGTGAAACATCATCTTGCTTATGTGGTCTGTGGAAAAGAGAACGTGGTTTGCCTGCAAATTATCAAATAGGTATTTTCTTTGTATTACATAAAAACTTTGTAACTTAACTGCTTTCAAAACATACTTTGGGGATCCCGCTCTTCTAGATGGAGCTGTATGTTTATGTAGGAAAACCTGTTCTTAAATGCTCAGAGCAAGAATGGTGTTTACACAACGTTATGCAGTGCTGTTTGAAGGCACGGGGACAGATCAGGTACTGGTGGCAGTACTAACGTGTCACACCCAGGTTGGCTAAATCTTTTGCAGAAAATCAGAAAGTAGTTCGCATAGGAAGTGGTTGAAGTACATTTGCCAATATTATAAACCACAATCAAGAATTTATCAAGAAAATTTATGTTTTTCTGTCCATGTTGGCCTGGGATTAAGCACAGAAAATTAGTGACAGCTACCGAAAAGTGAACCAGAAGCCAGGGCTCCAGGAGGAATTCAATGGCTTCCTTCTTACGTTGGGAAAAGACATGTAGACACTTTACTAATTTATTTTGCATTTTAGGAGCACTGTCATTACTCTCGCCCTTCTTCTAGGCTTTTCTGACTAAAACCTAATGATGTTCTTGTGAGTAAGTATTCACCCCAAAACTTTCATATTCTGTGCTTTTAAACATCTCTTGTGGTTTAAGTCATTATAACTCTTTAAAGCTATATGTGATTTACATGGGAAGGGACTGTAAAAGTAGTGTTAGTTTTTCAGATTTTTCATTGGTGTTCTGTGTACCATTTACCCTTCTTTTTTACATGTGAATAATGTAATTAAATGTGTTTGTCACTGGAAGACTGTGATCTAGTCTCTGCAGTACAACTCCAGTGTCTATCAGTGTCACTGATAAAGACAAAAAAGAAGAAATTGTTAGCAGAGAATGGAAGTAGGAGTTGCTCCTGCAGCTGCTTTTTTCTTTTTCAAGGATACAAGAACATTCACAACAATATGATCAGTGTGTCTCCTAAAATTGCTTGGCTCCAGTGAATATTTTCTGCAAACCACAGCAACAAGCATCCAAAAAAATTTTGAGCCTAACCACAGGGTGTTGTTTAAATAAAATAGCTCAAAAATGTATTAAAGTATGTGTTTTTACTACGCTAAAAGTGCAGGTGTTGCTATACTGCAGGTACTTTGCATCCACCTGAAATTACAAATTTTAAGTATACATAAGATGTTATAACAACTGCGGGATGAATGTAGGTAATTGAGAGGCTGGTAAGAGTCTTGTCAATTCCATGGAGGTGGCCAGTACACTGCTAACAGTGGAGTTATTCTTAGAAATTGGGACTTCTTGTTTGGTTTTGGATTTTTTTTCTTGAGGAGTAGGTAGCTGTACTGCTGAATCTCAGTGTGTGCATTTTAAGCAATATGAACATTCTGTAAAGCAATCATTTGGTTGTTTTCTGTGGTTCTGGAGGTTGGTTCTGTGTGAATTTATCTGCAATGGAACTTTTTCTTGATGTCTTCTAAAGATGCTATATCCCCACATGGATCTTTTACAGAGAAAAGTTTTTGGTTTGTTTTTTTTTAAAAAAGGATTTTCTGCAATGGAAGTTTCTTTTGAGTCTTCCTTTATTATTGGAAATGAGAAGCTGCATTGTGAATCTTACCTTGTTTGAAGGGTGCTAAGTGTATGCAAGCCTGGCAGAATGGGTCTCAGTGCAAACACAGCCTTTGCCAATACATCATTTGAAAAACAGAATGAAAAGCTCCTGATAGGGGTCACCAACATTCATGTGTACCTACTGACTTGGAGACTACACCAAGTCTTTATTATGAAGCAGTTGCACCAAACGTTACTGTTCTGTCTGTTAGAAATCTACAAAAGCAAGGGAGGCACAAAGTTAAACCCGGTAAATTACATACTTCTTTTTCCAGACCTATAGTCATTCATTTTCCTTTGCTGCAAGGTAAATGTGCTGGATATTAACCCATCCTCTATAAATGTCTGTCTCCCTTACCCGTGGAAATTGTCTCTCTGTATCTTTATAGAACTCTCTTCTTCCCAAACAAGCAATTTCTTTGTCTTGGATCCTGATGTGATTATGGTGGAGCAAGAAAAGTGTGTGTCAGAAAGGCTAGTTAAGGGAAACAGGTTTGACTGTGATGGAAGGGAGATGTGTGCTGGCAACAGGAATGTAGATACAGGTTGTTAAGTTGATCACTGCCCCAAAACACAGTGAACTTAGAAATCAATCAGATGCGTTTTGTGCCTTGCTTAAGAGATTCTAGAATATTGTTGATGGACTGAAATAGTGTAGATATGTCTGGTCTTACAGAAGACTACAGAGTACGGTGGTTGAAGATCTTGGTGTGATATTTGTGTGTATACATACTACATCAGTTTGCTTGGAAACCTCATCCAGTGTTAAAGCCGATACTGTTTATGGTAGTTGGGTATTCTAATTTTATGTATTTATTTAGCAGCTTAGTAGCTGGCTTTTCTTATTGGGATGTTGTGCTATTTTCATTAATTTTCAAAACTATATGAAGTAGTTTGCTAGCTTCAGAATAAAAATGGCAGGGACTCAGATTGCCTTGTGAGAAAATGGCTGAGTATTTTTGTAAAGCTTTTGAAATTAAAAATATATTTTGATTTAATTTATACTGACACACACAAAATGCATAGCTATTATAGCAGGTAAAATTAAAGGATAGGAAGCTATTGGTAGCAAGTTTTATGGAATGGTTCATTTTACAGTACTGAAATTTTATTTACAAAGTATTGAAATATGTGCATTATTCCTGTTTAAATTTGTGTTGAGGAAAGGGCATACTCCTTAGCTCTATGTTTTTTTTTGGCACGGGAAGGGTGGACGAGGGAAAGATGGTCATTTACTTTGCAAATTTTGTCAAGTTGGTCTAGGATTTCAGGTCTAATGTTAGAAATACATAATTTAATGTCCTGATTTTCAGAAGGTCTGTGTATGTTTGTAATACACCCTTGTTGCCATGTTAGAATAAATCATGTAATTGTTGAAGAACCTTAGGAAATTAGAGAGCTGCCTGGTTTAGTTAAACACTTGAGGACAGAATAAGCAGTGTTACTGAGCAGACAGAACAGTGAAGTAGGTTTGGGAAACTCTGATGGCACACAGTGTACAAGTATTACAGGTTGTATAACTAACTTGACACATTATCTTCATGAATTGAATAGTAAAAAGGAATAATTGCATATTTTCTCTTCTGGTCATGCATGCAAATATTTCAGGTGGCTGAAGATGAAAATGACATGTATTATTAAAATAGCATTGTCTTAGACTGTTTGCTGTTTGCATTCTTAAGTCTTTTTTAAGGGGAGAAAAATATTTTACTTCCTCATCTGTGGCCTCTTCTGACTGAGAAATTTCAGATTTTTCAGGGAAAGCTGTTGATCAGTTTTTTTAAAAAAGAAGACTGAAGTAAAGCATGAAATAATTATGTGCTACAGTGATTAAAACTAACTTAAAATCGCCAGAAGAATTCAACATACAGATTGTGTTTGTAAAACACGGTCCTTTTAAATTCCCTGTAATTTACCTGAAGAGAAAAAACCCCACCATATCTTGGTAGTTATTAAGAGTTTGTCATCACAGAAAACAAATATTAAATTCATTTAACCTTACATTTAATTTAAGAGCTGGCCTACTAACATGTTATTTTGCTATCAGGTGTAGACGTTTCATTCTGTTTATCTTCTGTCTGCCTGAAATAATGTGAACAAAAATAAACAAACAGAATCCTGGAAGCGAGAACTTCCTTTTCAATTTGGGTTTTCTTACTCTGCTTTCCTCTTAAAAGAAGAAGTTGTATTTGGCCATATCACAAAGTGGTAATTTTGTCCTAAAGCCTTAGTCATTGCTGTCACTCTTTATAAAGCATGGAAGAGAGCAGCTCTATGGGCTAAAAGTTTCCAGAATGAGAATGATGCAGAGCTATGTCTACATCTGAAGATGCTGTATGTGTATTAATGGACGAGAGAGGAAGCAATGGGAGGGATGTCTAGGCTAACTCTCAAGAGTCTCCTGAAAAGGTGTGGATGAGCTCTGGTTCAACAAATGTGAATGGAAACGGTCTAACCTCTTTGTGTCTGTCAAAGCTGGAGAGTGCATTGAAACTAAGAAAAAAAAAGCTATAATGAAGAACTGGGCTTTAAGATAGTTTATTTGAGGGAGCCCTTTTTCTTGTACATTAAAATCCTCACAAACCTAATTCCTAGGCATTCCTCTTTTGTATTGCTGAGCTATTTATTCTCCCAGGTTCTTCTAAACTTCTAAGCTTTGATCTAGTCATCCCTCTCCTTTGCATCTCTGTTCAATCTAAGTGCAAATAGTAGGAGGTATGTGGAACTGCCTGTGTGTAGTTTGATTACAAACATAAGTAAGCTTAAGAGCTGATTTTTGCCTTGCAGAGAAACTCACAGATACAAGGACTGAACATTATCCTGGAGAGAAAACATGTGGTTTTAGAAGTCTTTGAGTAAAAGCAGATAGAGCAGAAATTGAGTAGAGGTGAGAGAGAAACAAAAAGTGAGGTCTTCACCTGACTGTGCTGGGTTTTATTTTTGTTCAAAACAGTGAATGTCTGCATTTTATCATAGAAAAAAGACTTATACATTTGAGATGTAAATATATTTTATCTATATAATTGATTGATACTGGGTTGACACATAAGCTCAGATGAGAAACTGAACGGAAAGCTAATTTGTGAAACTTTTCAAGACATTCTGTTTCTAATAGCAGAAAAACTGGAATGACTAGCTTAAATGTTGAGTTTTTTAGTGGAACTTAATTGTTCTCTTGAGGATTATAGAACTACCTGCGCTTTATAGTCCCTCAGTGTTCTTTTTTCCTTTAAAAAAAAAAAAAGAAAAAGAAAGTTTGATTTTTTTTTATTTTATTTTGTTTTTTTTTCCCCATTGTGTTCAAGTTTCTTCTGGAATTTATTGGGTTATTGTAAAAAAAAATAGTACTTGAATTGAAATCTGGGATTTCAACTCTCATTTCAGTCGATACTACTAGAGTTCTTCCTGTTTCTAACTGTCTCCTCACTTTTTCTTCTGTTTCCTGGTTTTGATCTCCATTTCCGTCATTCCAGAGATCTATTCTTGCTTTTGATACAGGGCTTGATTATTTGTTTTAAATGTTAGTGTCAATATACCTTTTTATTCAAAGCTCTGAAGTCGCTGTATGTCTTACAATAGTGATACAAGGTAGACTGAGCTTAAACTAATACTGCTTTCTTCTCAGGGTGCAGATAAATATCACTTCAAAATAACCTTTGTTCTTTAGTCAGTACAGAGAAAATTGGTTTTTGATCCAAGATGCCTGGTGAATTTCACAAAAATAGAGAAATAAGACAGCACAATATTGTTCATAGCAGTATGAAAGCAAGAAATTGCATTGTAAAAATGTAATTTAAAGTGTTTTGTTGCTGCTCCTGTGTAAAGAGAAAGAATGACAGAAAAGAAAGCACAAAGTTGCTCTGCTCACATTCAAGACTTTCTTCATTGTAGCACTAGTCTCTCCCTCATTTCTATGGTCTGCTTTCCAACTACTTATTTTCTTAGTATGGGTGTTGCAATAACAAAACAGTGGTGACTGTGACATTTGTTTCCCTCAGTTATAATGGTATCCAGACAAGTTTGTTTGTTTATACTGATTGGGAAATAAGCATGATCACCACCACAAATTCTTTCTCAGATACTTTCAGTGAAGTCTATCTGATACTCCAAGGAAACTAGATTGGACCTTTTGACGTTTGTTCCCCAAAAATACTGTATTTTTTTCCCACAGGAGATAACCAGACAAGTAGGTGCTTTTAAATATTGGTACCACAATTCTATGAAATGCTACTGATAATTGTACGTTTTTGATTGTTATGATGAAACATAAAGTAAATAGGTCTTGAAATTTCTGATGATGAGACACTTGTATGTTGACTGCAGTATGCTGACATGCCATATTGTATTGATGGTTCTGATTTTCCTGTTTCTTCAAAGAAACCTTATTCTGCATTTTCACATTATTTCTTGAGAAGCAAACATTTTGTATCATAAACTACCTTTTCTACAACAAGTGGAGAAAAGACAGGAGAATGAATAAAAATGTTAAGATCTCTTAGAAGTCTTAGTTTCTCAGAAGTATGGAGTCAGTCTTCCTGCTTCACCCCTCCTCTGAAAAGGAATCCCAACAAGTTTCCAGATGGAACAAATTCAGTAGTTGTCAGCTGGGCAAAAGAATTTGAGACTTTGGAAACCAGACACCAAGCTGAGGAAAGTGGGGGAGTGATCAAATCATAGTTGTAACAACCCTAAGTTGTAGTATCATCACAAAACGGAGAAGAGGTAGTCTATTGGACCATACTTCTAAATCTCAAAAATATAGAAATTTGAAGACTCTACACAATTGGAGATAATTTTAAAGAGAATATATACCATTTTTGTGATGTTTCTAGGGGAAAGCATAAATTGGATTAAAACTGTGCTGCCATGGCAAAATTGCAGCATATCTCTAAAACTATGATCTTGATTGGGAGACCCAAGAAGATGGCAGAGTTGAAGGAGCAGAGTAGATGGGATTCTGGGACTGAGTATGTTTCTGTACAAATATTGATCAAAGAGGTGTTACAGAGCATAAGCAGAGTAAGTTGCGTAAGCACTTGCTCAAATCTGACATCAGTGGTAGGCTGGTGTAACAGAAGTGGTTATCCTTTAATCCTAGTTTTGTCTTCTGAAGTTTTTACTCATCCTTGAACTCTTAGTTCTCTGTGAAGAAGCCTCCTGTGTCCAACCACAAAACAAGGGAAAAGTATTTAAATGTTCTTAAATCCATTTGGATTGTCTAAGTGAGGTAGCTGATTTAGTATTAGTACCATATATTGAGAATATATATATTCAATTAAAAGGTATGTAGGAGATTTGTCTTACTATTACAGGTAATGCTCCATAACAGTGATGATACAGCTCTGTCTTGACATGTTCAGTAGTATGGTGTGCTAGCTAGCCTAGTTTGCTGTGTTTAAAGGAATAATGATACAAGATTCCCCAAATGTTCCTTAGATTTTCTTCATGATTTGAAATATATTCCAGGAATTCAATGTTGCTCGTTTTTTTTTTAAAAAGCAGAGTCCACAGACAAGTCTAGAATTCTGTGAGCAATATCACTGTCTTTGTGAGCTCACTTTTCTCTCATGATTCAGCAGTGTGTAAAAAGCAATAGAAGCCTGTCAAAATAATACAAGCCTGTCAAATCTTGCACACTGAACATGAAATTAATGCAGTTTGTTCTTTCCTTATGTCTTCTCTGCCCCTCACACAGCTGTCTCTCACAAACCTACTGAGTTTGGGGGCTTTATTCTCACTTTGTCCGTTCAGTGCCAGACATAACACATGGTAGGAATTAATGTAAAAATAATATAAACAATGTGGGAAAATGCTGAAGCACAACTGAGTTTACTTGTTCTGAAGTATTTTACAATTTATTAAAAAAAAAATCAAAACCACAAACTTTTTTTTAATTAAAATTTAAAGTTTTATTTAGTTTCTACACAGAGTTACGACACAGAGGTGGCCAGATTGGCTACAAATAATCTCCTAAAAATGCATTTAAATTCTCCAGATGACTGTGAAAATATCAACACTAAAGTTTGGGAGAAGGTTGCCTTTGACAGCTGGGTAGAAGTCATCACATCACTTGTATTTGTTAGCAAGGAGTGGCTATTACTTGCTTAGCTTGAACAGAATTTAAACTGTTGATCTGTACCTGAAAAGCTGATTGTCTTGTTGCCAAAGGTGTAACCTCTCAAATTCTGTATCAATTCCATGGCACTTGTCAACTTGAAAAAAGTTATAATCTTGTGTTGGCCTTTTTCTTTCAGACTTCTTAGTTAATGAGAAATTAAATAGGAGCAAAACTATTCAGATCTTACCATGCTTTATTCTATACCTTTATATGTTCTCTCTTACCTTTTAAAGTTATTTTCCTCAATTTTTTATTTTTAAATATCTCTGATATAGCTACATTTTTATTACAGAGGGCACAGTGTGAAGTGGAGGGGAAAAATCTACATGTTTTCTACATAAATACAACTAAAATGGTTTACAGTTAAGTTTTTGCTATTATAAATTCTTCTTTCCCTTGAGAAGGAAAAGTTAAATTTATAAGAATCGGGGTAATATAAGCAGTACATAGAGATTCAAAGTAAATCGATAGTTGATGCTTTTCCTAACACACAGAAATGTTCTCTTCAGCCAACTTCTAATAAACTCTTCTTCCTCATTTAGCCTACAGAATAAAAGTTACAGTGCATGAGGAAAGAAAAATATGGATTGTTGTGAAGTGTAGGAGTCCTGCTGATCAGGAAAAACACACAGTTGGTTGTAGCTCCTTTCTTGCAGCATCCGCACAGACCAGAAATGGCAAATGCTTCTGTCATGTAAGTTTTATTGCATTAGCTACATGAAGAAGTCTGGACAAAACATCTTCAGGTCCACGTTCTCTCCATGCATTTCATTACGTGTCTCAGTATTGCTACATCTTTAAAGCCCTATACTCTAGAAATGGTAGTTTTTTCAAATTAGAATTTGCAGTTAACTATTTGTAGCATGTTGTGGAAGAATGAACTATGTGAGATGGGATGGAGTATTGATTAGGATCCCACAGGGAGCCTGACTACAGTTTTCTTTAAATATGTCAGGATTTTTCCTGTAGGTTTCTAATCAGAATTCATGACTTTTGAGAAATGGATGATTACATCCAACCCTGGCCCCCTGGAAGCCGCATTGATGCTTGATAATAAACGAGGCTGCAGTCATCAGTAAGACTCTGCTTATACTCATTAGGAAGTCTCAAAAGACTGGCAAAGGTTGCTCTTCAAAGGAAACAGACTTGTTTAAATGAATTGTCAACATTGAAGTCCTTGAGGATCTGCACAACTGTTAATATGAGAGCACCATTAGGTAACTAGGGCTGACTCAGAACTTCTTGCTGAAAGTCAGCATGGTATTAAGACTTTTGACACAGTTTGACATGGTTTTATAAGCAAACTAAAGACTTGGTCTAGGTGCAATCATAATTTTGTGGTTACAACTGAATAAAAAATTGTTCTTGGCATTATTTTGGTTTTAATGGCCTACTCCCAAAGTTGGTGGTCTTTCAATCTTTCAGGGGCCTGTGTCGCTTGGTATTTATGTTATTAGCAGTGGGAAGAATGAGTGGTTATATGTAGACAGTACTAAACTGAAGTAGGTGGCAAACACTGTGAAGAGGCTTAGAATTCAAAATTATCTTGATGAATGATGTGGTACAAAAGAACACGGAGGCAATACTCAAGACTTTCTTTGTCTTTCTTTGGGCTTCCCAGGTCCCTGAGTCTAATCGCAGAATTAGAGAGAGTGAAGCATTATCCACAGTACAAAAGGTCAAGCTGGGGACCACTTAAGCACGTTTGATGTTCACAAATCTATAGGTCTGAGTGCAATATATACAAGCATCCTGCAGGAGCTGCAGGCTGCAGCTCATCCTCGAAAGGTCATTGTGATTAACAGATTTCAAATGAGCAGGTTAAAAAGCAAACATCAAACCCAGCTTCAAGAAGGGTGAGAAGGAGGATCTGGGGATCTGTAGGGAGGCTGTGGTCTCTGGAAAGATTATGAAGCAGATCTTCCTGGAAGCCGTGTTCAAGCACTTGGAGGGCAAGAACGTGATTGGAATTTATCTAGGGCAAATTAATTGTCCTCAGTGATGAGCTGAGTGGTTCAGTAGATGGAGAGAGAATGTTTGGTGTTGTTTACCTTGACCTTAGGAAGGCATTTGATGTGATCTGTTACAGGCTAGTTGTAACCAAACTGGAGATAGGTGGTTTGGATAGGTGGACTGCAAGGTGGGCAGAAAATTATCTGGACTGCTATGCTCAGAGTGGTGATGTAAAGTCCAGCTGGTGGCCAGTAGCATTCCTCAGGTGTTGAAACTGCGGCCAGTACTGTTTGATGTTTTTATTAATGACTTGGAGAATAAGGAGTGCATTTTCAGCAAGTTCATGGATGATACCAAGTTAGGGTGAGTGATTAATGAATTGAAGCATAGGGCTACTTTTCAGATAGACCTTGACAGTCTGGAGAAATGGGCTGACAGAAGACCATAGCAGCATGAAATAAGATTGAGAGGAAAGTTCACACACTTTCCCAGTGGCAGAAAGGAATTTCAAGCTTCCATTTCATTACTGGGATGTAACAGTAGTCTACAGGATCCTCCAGTGATTAAAAAAAAAAAAAAAAAAGGTGGTGTTGCGTGGTCTAATTTGAATCCGGAAGGGATCCTGAATTTCACAGTACTGGTCAGCTGTTGTTTGGGAGTCCTCCTCCTCTTCCAGGATATGCAACTATAAACTGAAGAACAGACAGCTGAGGAACATCATAAACATTTTAGTTTGGATGATCTCTTTGATGACTGGCAGTGAGATGAATAGAGATAGCAAAAGGACAGAGTTCTTGTGTGCAGTGTTCTCCTTTCTTCAACATAAAATCATGATTTATATTCCTGCAGCATCCTGTCTTGGATTCTACACACCTTCCAACTTACAGTGTATGAGAAGGTAATCCTACAAATGACACTATCTCAGTACAGTTTGGGCGCTGATTAAAGCCAATCATATGGGAAATAAATATAAAGACTTGGCCATAATATGTACATGCTCCATGTCAGGACAAAATTGAGTTCTACCTGCAATCCCAATTTTGGAATATTTTTTTTTATGAGTTCTTTAAATTAAGCTGGACTGTGCTTTTCTAATGTGGTCAGTTTGGGTAGGTAATATTCTTGGGTTTTATCTGAAACAAGGTAGGAATAACTTGGTATACAGAATTATATTTTCTGGTAGCATGATAGCTGTTATCCCAGGTGATAATGGGCTGATACTCATGGTCATACTAATGGTCAAATACTCATTGTTGAGAAATGAAGGGGAGTGAGGAGCCAAGACAGTTATCTTTGCCTGTCTCCTGCTCCTCCCTATGTAAGTTTTTCATTGCAGCGTATATATTGTGTGTGTGTGTGCGCAATTCCAAACAACGTTCAGATTTTAACTTTTCAGATAAATTCTATTTTAACTCTGCAAAAATAGTCTTTCCAAGCAACTGAAATAATATATTCATTTTTGTTGGGAGAATCACATTCAAAGACTTGATTTCACAGTGCCAGATTAGACACAATATAAAGCTAATTTAAGAAAATACAAATGCATAAGCATATATTCAGTACTATGCTACATCCTAAGGAGCTGGTCAGTTCAACAAAAGCATTATATAAAATCTGCATATTTTTTTTGATGTAATGCAGTAAGATGACAAGCTATGAAAATAGTTTCTGGTAGTGCTTCACTCTTTCCATGCCCTTCAAAATAAGTCTGTGGTTTTGGGTATTGTCTTCATTTACTGGAGGCTGGGAAGAACACTGTTTTGATTTGGACTGTAATGTGGTGAAAATTTTTGGCCAGTTGAAAACATAAACATAAGAGTGTTCTGCTTATAGTTATTTCATACATAAATGTATCTAAACCATGAGAATCATTACTTTCCTTCTTGAAACTTTGTATTTTCTGGTTTTATAGTTTAATGTTAATATTAAAAGTTCAATCTTTATTAAAATGTAAAATGTCAACCTTAAGACAATTAATAAATAGATGAAAGTGTCTGTGTTGGAGTTTGCCAGTAATTTGATTGACAGGCACTGTGTGGAGATATTGGCAACTGTTGCTTTTGCATACTTTTGTATTTTTATAGTTGGCTTCTAACTGACAAGCACAGATGGCCATAAATTATGATTTTTGTATGTTTCTGAATTAGAAAAAACATTGACATGATATTTTAAATTGCACTGTCTAAATATCGTGTGTTACCTACTCTATATGGGTTTTTGTTTTAATTGCTAAGTTACAGTATGAGATTTCTGGAACCAACTAGCTTAATATTTTGTTAATAATATGAAAGGTTTCTGTGTCCAGCTTTTGAATAATTGGAAGATCTGTTCTCAAGTAACTTCTTGTTAAGTAATCAATGTTATTTTGTGGTGGTAGCAAATTTTACAAGTTTTTCATGAAAAAATTATTCATATTTGACACTATCAGGCCTTTCTCTTGCTGCTAGTGAAAAATTTTCTACCACAAAGTCAGAATTAGTTGTTTTAATGGTATTTCATAAAGTATTTGGGACTGCTCTAACACAGAGTTTAAAAGGATTATAGAGAAAACCTGTGAACGTCTGTTTGAAGGATCAGGCTTGTTCTGCCCACTCCATGAAGTTCAATGTGTTATATAACCTTTTTTTTTTTTTTTTCTCAGAGTCCTAGTAAAAATGAGGACTAAACTCAGTTTTCTAGGGTGTGATAAATTGCAATTACATGTGGTTAATAAGGAGAAAAATGGTAATTAAGTGGTAATTTAGGAGAAAAATTACTAAATACTAGACATGAAAATACATTTTTCCTTTACCAGAAGGGAACTTTGCTCTTTCCACGTACTATTACTGAAATTTAGTTTGGAGTTTAGCCTTACTTTGGGCTCAGGAAAAAGATAAGACTCACTTTTTTACTGCTTGTGGTTTTAGGAATGAGCTTTTTGGGGAAGAAGGGCAGCATATGAAGAGAATTACTGAATAAGACAGATTTATTAACTTCCTCCATGCGTGTAGTATTCAGTGACATGGTTTCATTGCTTTTTAAATTACTCATATTCTGGAAGACATTTCTTTTTACTTAAATATTTTTGAAAACCTAAATAGAGTGGAATAAACATACTTAATGCTTGACCCTGTTGATGTATTGCAGTTGTTTTCTGAAAATAAATTATCCTGAAAGAACTCCAAGGGATTAATTAAATGAGTCTCCGGCTGTCAATTTAACTATATATAGTTAAATAGCTGATATAACTATATGCTTGTTAAAAGAACAGGTGCTAAACCAATTGCTTTAAGATGAAATAAAGTGAAGTAACTACATAAGTAGTTGTAAATTGTTAGTAAATTGTAATTTTTTTCTGTTAGTAATTTTTTTCTGGGTGATAGATTTGTAGTATTAGTGATACAGAAGGCAACATGCTGACATGTAGTAGTAGGCTACATGCTATCAGTCACTTAGTTTTATTAGTTATATTTAAGTACTAACACAATATCTGACAACTCAGAATTTTGACAACTTTTCATTATGGTGAGAGGTATCATCTTGTTATACATCTAAGACCATGATAGATAAGGTTGTGTCACGTTTTGGGCTCAAAAATGTTGTTTATTCTTTTGCCTGTCATGGCCTGGACCACTTACTGTTCAGTTGCTAAGTGTTGTAATCATCTTATATCTCGATTTAAATCACTAGAGATCAGATTGTCTGTTCACTTCCTAGAGTCTGTCTTTCGGTTGTGTCAGCAAAACATATCACATCCTGTGTTTTCAGTAGGAAAGTGATACTAAAATAATATTGTGATACTAAAATAATAATAGAAAGAAGGCAGAGGTACTGAATGCCTTCTTTGCCTCTGTCTTTACTCCTGTAAGCTTTCCCCAGGAGCCCCTGATCCCTAAAGCCCCAGAAGAAGTCAGGATAAAGGAGGAGTTTGCATTGGTAGATGAGGATTGGGTTAGGGATCAGTTGAGCAATCTGGACATCCATAAATCGATGGGTCCGGATGGAATGCACCCAAGGGTGCTGAGGGAGCTGGCAGAGGTCATTGCTAAGCCACTCTCCATCATCTTTGGTAAGTCATGGGCAACAGGAGAGGTGCCTGAGGACTGGAGGAAAGCAAATGTCACTCCAGTCTACAAGAAGGGCAAGAAGGAGGACCCGGGTAACTATAGACCGGTCAGCCTCACTTCCATCCCTGGTAAGGTGATGGAACAACTTGTTCTTGGCACTATCTCTAGGCATATCAAGGATGAGGGGG